>QLPI01012826.1:0-17023 GCA_003314275.1 Chroogomphus rutilus | reverse complement strand
TACCCTATAAGGAATGTAGTAGCAGATCAGATATGAGAGATAGAACGGAATTGCGAATAAGGAAAGTAGAGCAGAATGTAAATGAAAGGATATTAAATGTAAATGAAGTGAAAATGGAATTGCGAGCATATGGAGATTGACATAAATGAGTGGAGTGTATTGACAGGTGCATGTGATGCCAAGACGGATACTCCCAAGGTAGAACAGGGAAGGGGGAATATTAGGAATAGAAGAATAAACAAAGTAGAAAGGATGGGATAAAGGGAAGTGGACCAAATGATGAACCAAATGTACCGAGCCGAGATCACATACTAGTGAAGAAATGACTTGTCACTGGTGTGTTGTTTTGGAACCCAAGAAGCTGTGACAAAACTTTGGTATTAACCAAGGCAAGTCAAGTTCTCAGACAAGATACGGGAGGACAACAAAATACACCTGCACAGGCTATTTTTACGGAGAACCCAATTAAGAAATTATACTCCAGAGATTCACATAATCTGTTATCGCAAGAGTAATGCAATAAAGATTTAATGAAATCTCATGTAGCTGTGCAAAATGTCTTTATTGATCCTGATCCAGGTCGTTTTTCCAAAGAGAATATTTAAGGGGGGTCTTGTCAGGTGTCTTGTTCATTATGTATAGAATTAATAGTTTTAAGGATGTTAAACTATTAGTTCTAGACTGGTTTAGGTTTATTTCCACTTTTCTGATTTTTATCTGATTTAGTTCTTTTTTTAGTTTTTATGAATTTAAATTATAAGGATAACCTGCCACTTTGGTAGCAAGGTTAAGGTTTACTCTTCAGAATAAACCAGCCACCTTGATCGGTCTGCAGGACTTGGCTGACTCCCATCCGTACTATTGGCATTACCAAGACTTAACAAATACTCCCACATGCTCTCTATACCTTATCCCCTTCTTCATACCTTATGCCACCCTTTTCCATATTCACTTCTTAACCTATATAAGCAGTACATAGGTGTAGATAGTTCCTCATTCTGAATATCAACTTGGCATATGCTTCTTGCCTTCCTTCATCCTCCTGTCTGAAGTCCTTACTTGGGCCAACACTCTCGGCACTCTACCGAGTTCCTCTTCTCTCTGAAATTATTAGCACACACGGAAAGTAGGGTGCAATGCACCAGTACATTGAAGCCAAGCCACCCCAATTGGTCTACTGGACTTGGCCAAACCTGCGCCAGCATCGTGGTATCGGTACTTTTGCATTAGTACTTGGCCCATGCAATGTCAGCATTTTCAGTGCCTGACAGCAGATCCCTGAGTCTTACAACAATCCATTGTGTAGGGGGTAGATCTACTACAAGTCCTGTTACATGCATGTATCCAGGGTTCAATTGATAGAGTAGGATAGAAATCTTCCTAGCAAATGTGTGAAGAGATGACTGATACATCCTCCACAACTGTCAACATGAAAACAACCTCTGTCTCCTTCCACCATTCATGCCAGTTGGTACTGTTGTGATTAGGATAAGCAAAAATACATTATGTGCACTATCTTTTTGAAAACTCACATTCCCTTGAGCCTACAAAACTATCAAAATAACAATGTCAATGCCTACAAATATTTCCACGATTTTTCCGCATTTATTCGACGATCCGGAGGCATATACATTGACTCAAAGTTATCAATTTACACTGATTTCATCGATATTCAACATTTTCGACTATTTTCCTCGACGACATTATCTACAATTGACTATCCGATTTTTATCGTATTTTTCCCCATTTTTCTGTGTTCTTGTTCGACTTCTATTGCTCTCCCATCCCAGTGTTCACCCCAGTAAAGCGCCTAAGTGGAGGTATAGGCGATTACGTGAGGTCACGAGGTATTGTCACATGTCACAGAAGTATAATGGGGAGTGAAGTATGGAGAACTTAATAGATTAATATGGCATTTAATACTGGCTATTACTTGCCATAAGAATCTATTATTAGGTGTGGAAGAATTAAACCAATTTTGCTGCATGATATTTTTATATTCAAGAATTTATGTTGACCGCTCAAAAAGTCGTCGAGCGCTTATTCACCGATGTCTGATAAAACAATTATTCATCGACGAAGGATCCAAACATCATCATTCCTATACGACAATTCTTAATTCTGTACCACCATTTATTTCTATTCACACCGAACAAGATAAAATCACCAATTCTATTCTCTTTACTCAAAATGGTAGTAGTGAGGTGCCCAATGTTACTCACGCATCGTAGGACTGGCAGAGGCTTGGCCAGCCACCGCCCTTATCAAATATATTCGCTTTTGAGGTGCAGAAGTTATAAGTATGTACATTAATGTTTTCCATTGCCGTTTTTCTCCCCCAACTCTTGTAAAATATATTTTGCCTGTCTGATGTCATATATGATGCTAAAAACTCCTGTATGTTGTTTCATATTCAATTTCCACTTGTATTTTGTATAGTATATAGTCTATGATTTGTAGTTGATAAAAAGATGACTTTCCACCAATAATTATCATCAGAAAAATCGCTGAAAAACTATTTCTCAATTATTCTGTCTAAATTGGCAGAAATATTCTATTAACAACTTCACTTATCTCCCGGCCCTTGATCTTGTCAGGTACCAGTGAGTTTCAGGAGCTGAGTCATAACAGCATGATCCAAGTTGGGAATGATGTTGACACAAAATTTGTTCAACACAAAAAGTCAAAACCATGAAATGAGAGTTGCAGTGATATCAGGAATGAGCGGTATATTCCACAAAGTGCAATGACATGAAAGAGGGTGTTGCATAGTGCAACAGTACAAAAATAGTGCTGGCATAGGTTCAATGGTCCCTGCGGTAGTTAATGGGAGCAACCCGTGATCTGTTTGTGTTGAAATCTCCAAGGGTGCTGAACAAGGGTCACAGATTTAACTGTTTGGCTTGAGTGAAGGTGGTGGCTTGTTGCAAACAGATGGGGATATTACAAAGGAAGTGTGACTGATGTGACACAGCAACACATGCCGGTTGAATTATTCCAACACAGGGTGGAAAAGGAATGGACTGAAATACCACCAGAGATATGCCAGAAGCTAATAGAAAGCATACCTAGGAGGATACAGGCAGTTTTAAAGGCAAAGGGGGGTCATACAACATATTAGATTGTAAAATAATAGAGGGTCAAAAAACTGCCCCAATGAGTGATTATTTTGTTTGATTTATTGATCAATGAGTTTTGATTTGACTACATGATGTCTTAAGTTAGTAGATAGCCAACAGGTTCTAGTATATCATGTGAAATTTTCAGAACTTTTGCTGATGCCATTACTTCACAAAATGTCAATCTTTCTAAAATGCACAAACATTGAGGCAGTTTTTTGACCCACTGTATATGAGGCAAACGATGAAACTCAGCATTATTTCATCACAATAGGGTGACACAGTTTGTCACTTGCTTATGTGTACATTCCTACAACATATTCTTATCTCTACATAGACAGAATAAGCTTACCGTCTCATAGCTTGGCTAATAGCATGTGCTCGGTGAACTCCCCATTCACTGAGCTTGTCTGTACATAGCTACTGCACCTAACTCCACCAGATGGAATGAGAGGACGGAGTCAGACTCGAAACATGCATACCACCTTTGCATCCCAGGGGGCTGTTACCTAATCTTATATTTCTTCATTCCCTGTAATTGTGTCCACAACAATTTGTTTATCGTCACATGAACACGCATGCGCGACCCGGGGCTGCTAACAGAACATGCCACACCGAACTATCTCTCCTCGTAATCACTTCCATCAGACGCCGTCCTCCGACCTAAAAAGCGTTTATATGCAGATGGCGTGACGGACCGCAGCCATCCCAAAGAACAAAGAAATAACCTGTACATCGCAACCCTCACAAATACAAATAGTCACTAACCCTCCCTCCCTGGGACAGATATGGTCTGACTACAAGGAAGGACAAACCGGAGGATTGGCTAGTGGTTATTTCACCCAAGTTACCAGAACGCAGATACAGTCCCGCCCCGACACGCCCGACATCGTAAACACTCTCCTGGATCGAATTGCTGCGAGGAAATTCTAACATGAGAGCTCTGGCACTGGAATGTCAATTGCGACCATAGGCCTGTATATATAATATGATTTTTCTTAATAGGTTTTACGTGTCCAAAAGTCGAGGGTGGCTACCACGAATAGGGATTTCTTAGCCCGCGACAACTGACATACCTCCAATGAGTTACAGTGTCATGTCTGCGATCCTGCCAGTCGATTATGCATGGACTCCTGGAAGTCCCTACAAAGACGCTGTATAGAAGTCTCAAGTCCATTTACGTCCTTGTAAACCAGTGATCCCGAGGTTGTTCCGCCCATTCCAGTCACTCTTCTCAAAAATCCCAAACATCTCCTCAGGATTGGTATGTAAGGATTTCTATGTAGTCCTATCTCGTAATTATTCATGATGCAGAATCCCTTAAATCACTGACTTTTGATGCTATATCCTTTAGGGATCTTCCGGACGCGTTGTTCAATGCGAATCTATGTCCTATCCTAGCTAAGATATCGTTATTCCTTGATAAATCATAGATATAAATAATGCCACACCATCCCAGGATTATTAATGTAAATGACAGGTGCCAATATTACTACGATCGCTTCTTGTTACTTCAAAATTCACTTGGGATACTTCAACGCCTCTATTATGATTGCAAGCAAGTGCCTATGGAGCTTCAATAAGAATATGTTTCTCAATGAATGTCTTGAATCCTTACGGAACCCCTCCACCATTGTTGAGGCGTTGGGCGCCAAGTCATGCTTCCAAGTGAACATGGAATCCAGTTCATGTCCAACCACACAGATCATTGCATTAAAGAATGGCTTCCACTAGCACTCATAAAGAAGAGATCCTTTGCATTCGTCCTTGACAGTAATCTAATCATTAGGGTTACTCAATTCCGCATGCATGTCACCGCTTCCAAGCATGCTAAGATGCTACTGCGTACACGCTATGAAGCACACCCTGTTCTCGATTCAGCCCCAAAATCAAGGATTACTCGGCACGCCACTTGAGACCGAAACGTACGCGAATACTTCGTTTCTACGTCAATCTCAGCATTAGCACAGTTCACTTCTCTCTAACCCGAACGATACGGACATCAAGAAATTATGAAGTGACTATTCTCTCCTTTTTTTCTCACACTTCTCAACCCCCAGCATTTAGGTCATCCGGCATCTGCTCCAACCCGTGCTAGGTTGATGATCGAATCTTGACGACATTGCAAAGGGATAGCAGGCACGCACAGGTGTTTCTCTTGCCTCCAGTTTCCAGAGCTTCCGTGCGAGTCAACTATTTGTTCAGTCTCGCGAGCTGACATATCGAGTTCACTTGTCACATTCAAAAGAAAAAGAAAAAAGAAAAAAAAAGCCAAAACCAGAGATGAAAATGATCATCTAAGCGACGCTACCTAAGGATTGCGGTTACTGGGACAGCTATGATCCCCTCTCTGGCTATCGATCTGTCTGAAATATTTACGCCTGAATCTGGCATGGTTTCCTTTTAGATGCCGCTTCCGGCATTGCAGCAACACCCATACATTACAAATCGGCAATACCGAGATTTAATCTCTTTGGGATTCTTCTTTTCTTTTGTTCTTTACGCTTCTCTTTCTTCTGAAAACTATTTCCCCGGTAATTCAAGGTCCGGTCCCCATCGCCTCTCTACTTTGAAAATTTTCAATCTGTTGTTTTCTTCCTGCGAGCTTTGATCCGATAGTTAGCTGATCCGGTTCAGAAGCAGAAGTCCATTAATCTTACAGACTCGATTGAAATGAGGCAAGACTATCGATGACCAAACGAGCAGACTCGGCCGTATAGAGAATCATCAAAATTGGACGCAAGACCTGCAGTTTACTCCCTCCACCTTTGCCATAGGGTCAATAAACCAATAAACAAGTCAAATTCCTGTATATTAAAGGACAACTGTGGGGTCATAGTATTATGCCCTCAGCGGTAGCATATATTACCCAACTTATTCACGCCCCCCCTTCAAGTTGACGATCCCCCTTGCAATCATCAGAATCGGAAGCCCACGTCTGAGAAATAATGCAATAATGACAACGACTCCACTTCCTTGTCTTCCGCAAAGGCACACTACACTTCCCTCTACATGTTTCCTTTCTAGTAGCAGTCACCCTCCAGATCTCATCCAGGATGCTGCCGCCCCCCCGCCCGCCCAACGGCGGGTCGACTCAAGTGAGACGAGTTCCCGATCCGAATGACAACTCATATCACTCCGGTTCTCTCGGGTCACACTACACCGGTTATCTCGGCCCACCCCCCTCGTTTTCCCCCCCATTCACACATCAAGGTGCTAACCGTGTTCACCTACCAGTTTCCCGATGCAGCGTGGCTATGCCCAACCCTTGGAGCTCGCACTCGCGCGTACGTGTATGTGTACGTTCTATGCGCTAATGTCCAGTTAGCGGTGGAGGCCACTCTCTGATCAGCTTCTCGCGTTCGAAGACCTATAAGTCTGATTGCCTTCTATTCCACTCTAGAGCGCTTCGAATGCATAAAGCGCAGTGTTATCCCGTTTCGATACTATCACGAGAAGTTTCGAACTTTGATGACAGTGCAGCATCTAAGATTATTATTATGATTATGATTTCTTTTTCTCTTGTTCTCCTGGCTGGCTCGGCGAGAAAATCAGAATGTTCCTTTTAATAAAACCGTACCTGGATGACACCCCCCGAGTTTACGTGTTGCGCTGTGTTCCAAGTTGCCCAAATTCCGGGTCGCGTCCATGTCGTCCATCCCAAACAGGACTGCCCCTCGCTTGATTTATCCGCCGATTCAATGCACCAAGGACACTGACTGAACTTGAGGTAGTTGAGACCAGAGCCGCCTATGGATATGGATACTTAGTTCTGCATGAAAGAAGAAGATCAAAGTCAAACGATGTCTGTTGCCTGCAGAGGTTACTTTGAATCCAGTTAAACCGTTACCAAATTCAGCAAGGCCCCACCTTGAAAATGTGGACATGACATGATTAAACCCTCCCGAAGCGTATCAGACTCGACATGTTCAGAGAAAGAAAAAACCATTTGGAGTTTTTTCATATGTGCGTGTATCTATGCTACAGGGTGATACTGCTGGGTGGTAAAATGAACCCGAGAGGGCAAAAGTAAAGTAACAATTGCTGCTGTTTAGGGAAAACGAAACGCTATGCATGAAACGCGAAAAAAATGATAAGCGAAGAAGACAACCGACACGTAAAGGCGTAATGAGGAAACGTATAACGAGTAGGGACACAGAATTGCGACGAGTATATAAGCGTAAAGTTAATGTCCGTGGGAGTTCCCTTTTTTAGATATGCGTCGGGCCCACGTCCCATCCGCGGAGCTGCGGGTACATGAGAGCGTCACTAGGATATGTGAGCATGTCTGATGTCATGGCGAACGACTGGTGGTCGAGATAGTGATCCTCAGCGGTAGGATGGACCGGCGAGTAGAAGGGGATCGTGTGAGCGTGAGCGTGACGCACGGCAGAGTTGAACGGACGCGGGGGCGGAGACGATGGCGCAAGTGTTGGTAGCAGCATGGGACGCGTTTGAGACACATAGACGCTGTTGAGGAACTCGTGCTCCGGGGTAGGTTTTGGGCTGATGGTGGGTGTGGGGGGGGATGCGGAGCTGCAGAAAAGCGGGGGTGAGTTTCGGCATATCTGTATGAGGGGGAGGGGGGAGGTACGTACAAGATGTGATCGTCGAGTTCTGTGATGCGACGAAAGAGTACGCAAGTAGAAGAGGTATGGTGAAGGGATTGTAGAGCATCGCGAGCCGTCCGGAGTGCGTTTGCGAAATGTAACAATGGGGTGTACATAGTCGGGTCTGTGAGGCAACGACATGCAGCGCCAGAATTATTCACATCGAGTTGGCAATGATGAGGAACCTGTGCATCGGGAGAACAGTTTGGAGTTCTGGGAGGTGAACATACTACCGGGGGCGAAGTCTGTGTTCCGACGCTCGCATGAACGATGGAGGGGTGAGGCGCCGAGAATGCATTCAAGTAAGGAGACATCTGGCTTTCGCCTGGACCTCGAAAGAGACCAGAGAGTGGGGGACCATCTTCAGATGACTCAGACCCAGCGGAACTGACACCGTCTTTTTTGAGCGGGAGCTGAGGGGAACAATGTTGCATACCCGCATCATCGCGCCTGCCTTGAACAAAGCTAGAAATAGGGGGAGAAAACCCTGTTGGGTCTATATATGGGGTGTCTTGAAATGAAAAGGGTGTCGAGAGGGGAGAAGCAGGAACAATAGCATTCAATGAAGGCGATACAGATGAAGCAGATTGGAGAGAATATTGAGCAGCAGCACACGGCGGAGAATCGGGGGAGAGTGGGGAGATTGGGGTGAGGGGAGAGCCGACCGAGGAGAGCGACGGGCCGGCTTCAGATGGTGTGAATTCGGGCGTGAACGCCTCCTGTTCAACCTTGATTTTTAGGTCTTCCGAGTCGCCATGAGCCTCCTCGTCGGCGATAGCGTCGAAGAACGCTTCAACAGAAGCAGACCGCATGTACTTGGACGTTGCTTTAGAGCGCCTCCTCGATCCGCGCCTGA
This sequence comes from Chroogomphus rutilus, assembly GCA_003314275.1. NCBI lineage: Eukaryota > Fungi > Basidiomycota > Agaricomycetes > Boletales > Gomphidiaceae > Chroogomphus > Chroogomphus rutilus. Next base: position 8,438 of record QLPI01012826.1, on the reverse strand, counting down.
GGGCTACCAGTGAGGGATCGTGCGTGACGCCGTCCGGTGCGAGCCATCGGGGATGGGGCCTGTTGTTGAGCGAGCGAATGACCGACTCAAGCTCTGCAATCCGGGTTTTGAGACGCGTCGTCTCGTCGACTTGGGTTTTATCTCTGGAGATGTTGTTAGATGTGGGCTTACTTGACGAAAATAGGCGTACAACTTACCGCGCAGTAGGATCGTCAAGTTCATACACACAGAGACCAGTCTACTGTGTCGTGAGCGCCACGTACGAGAGCGGGATAGACTGTGCGTACCAGGCCATGTTTTATGCAACGCGTGCAAGGGCGTTTTCTGTCGCACTTGCGCACGCGTATCAGATCTGGGGAGAGTGGTGGGACACCGCACGGCTCACCTTTCGCTTGGATGCGTAGCAGTTGAGGCATGACACGCGCATCCTGTTGCGTCTGCGCTTGCGGTGGTTCTGCTCGCTGCCGTCGAGAGACATGTGGAACGAGGAGGACGGAGAGTCTGCGGAGTCGGCAACCATGGTCCACGATGGAAAGTTGGGGTGGAACAAGCAGGACACAAAATGAAAAGACGAGCTCTATATATCGCTACCGAACCACACATAAGAGGACCGATCGTTGCCTATGAAAGGAATGATTGGATGATAAACGCAGTATGACAAGATGAATGCCGGAACAGAAGCGAGTGCGGTGGGTTAATTAACTTGCCAGGTCGTCAAGGAATACAAATAAATAAAAAGACATCAGAGTCCCTCAATCAGCTATAGTGCAGCGATCCGCGGTGTCATCGCCCCCGCGGTTTGAACATTCAGGCGGAGTCCCAAACAGGCTTGTCCAGTCTCGTGCTCCGGGAGAGTCGCACCCTGAGATGCCCATCCGATTACCACCAAGTGATCGCTGTGGACCGAAAACCACCCCAAAGTACAGGGCGGCCAGCTTTTCTTACGTGTCTCCATCAGCCGGCTAGTCAAGTGAATGGTAAAGTGACAAAGGGACGGCCAATGGAATGGACACATGCCTGCGATGCCCGTCCCCGCATTATTCACCACCAGCCAAGCCCAGCGCGCGTCATCAGTCAACAAGACGTCATCATCGCCCTTGGCTCGCTACGCCCGCCTACCACTGCCGCAACCGTCAGGCAATGGGCACGACATGGGCACACAGCCTGGATCATGGCGCACAACGGGATCACCCTCGAACTCAAACTTAGCGAAACGGACAGACCTGCGGATCGCCCAGTCGGCGGGATGCTGATCGACACCACGAGCCACGGATACCGCGAGTTGCGGATCAGTCGCCCACGAGCAACATCTAACGGAAATGTTCAAAATTGGAAGATGATCCTTTCATATGAAACTTAATAGACAATGCACCCGAGCTGTGTGAAATCAGTCAAGGTGTCGTCTTTTGGGATCTGCACGCCTTTCCCTCCCTTTATATATGAAACCACCCTTGAACTCAAAAATCGCGAAATGGCAGAGTCCTACGGATCGCACAGTCGTTGCAATTCAGTCAACTTTTTCATTGACAAACGAGTTAGTACGGCGTCTGTGCGGATCACTGACACTAGAAGCCATAGCCGGTATTTACACTCAAAATGGTTATGTGCATCTAGGTTTCTATCTGAGTAATGCTTTCATCCATATACTGTGCATCGACAAAATACCCGTACCTATATACGGACGTGCATTCCATCGTTCAAAATCAATCTGCCTGTATTTTGAATCCATCTCTTCTATTTGCTATCCCAGCGATGCTAGAGCATGGTCAGTTGGTACTCAGCGTCCTAACATCGACAAGTTCTACCTGGTGGAAATTCCCTCGACGGAGACCCCCGACCCTGTCAGCTCCCCCATGTTTCAGTTCTCTCTAGTGTTGACTACTGTTTGACCACATGGCATCCGGATTACCATCTCATTGACGAGTCATAACATAAACTCACGACAAGGCTCGAAATACTCTGACCAATCAGGTTCTCTTTCACATCGTAAAGACCGTACCAATCACACTCGTATTACTCCTCCGTTTCAGACGATGCTTCTCAGAGCGATATGCAAAATACTTGGGAAAAAAAGGTCTAGGTACTTAGGTCATCTTGCATTTATTTATTTTTGTATCTGTTTTTTTTTTCTTTTTTTTTCTGTATTGTGATCATTCCTATTAACTGAAGAGATCAGCGAGCTTTACACGTCCTAGTACTGTACTGCACCGCACGAAGCGGCGGCTGGCTTGCATCTCTAGGGATTCAGAACACTCATAATGACTAAATGAAACCCGAGTCATTAATTTTCCAAAAAGTTGTGGGCACCATATCATATATGGGGGATTTCCGGTGTGCTCGATATCTTTTCTGCCTGCTGGTTTTCGTAGTTTAACATAGCCCTTCTATGCTAGGAGTACCACACCTGTCATAGCTGGGAATCCGCATGATCGCAATCATCCATCTAGAGTCATTCTTCCTGACATGAGATCCAACTTTCCTAGGCACCGTTTCCATTTTCAAGTGGATGGCAGGACCTGTCGGCAGTCGATGCCAAACAACACTAAACTAGCTACTTCGTGACCCTCGCGGTCTTCTTCAATTACACTGGCGATTGTGATGGGGGAAAGAACGTGGCTCGCATGACCATCGAAGGGTTACCCAGTTCATATTGTGGCATATGAATTCTGATCACGCCGTTAATCTCAGCACATCCCCGAATGTTATGACTTCTTCGAAGCAATAAACATGATGTGAGTCTTTGGATCTTCGACATGATCATCGGTTCTTTTGTTGTGAGCTCGTTTGGTAAGCACGAGCGAAACATGGAGAAAACGGACGACACTCAAAAAAAGGAAAATACAGCGAACTTGGTGAGCTTGTGCGATGATGTACATCTCCCTGTGAGGTAAGCGCATGTCTTATAGCTTCTGGACCTCTCGATTTCTGGTCTAGTTGTCCCTATTCTGAGCGTAGGGTGTTCGGCCGGCTGTCTCTTCAATTTGGTGAAGCAAATGTCCATTGAAGGTGTCAGCCCTCAAGTTTTTGAGAAGATTTCCACGCAGTAAATGCTGTCAAATTGGAGAATTAGATATCGTGGTGGATGTAGCCATAATGAGCTTCGCGGTAGTAAGCCCTAGGCTGGGATGATAATTCTCAAATTCGGAAAATGTAGGCATATTCTTACCCTACTTTGAGTGCTCCTGGCAGACTATAAACCCACACTCCCTAGATCTAGGCAGTGCCATCGAGAAAGATTCCAAATTTGACAAGAGTTGCTGCATTCTTAGAATATCACATCAACAACCTGGCTTTTTCTCGGCGAGACGGTAGGGGCTAACGTACCGTCGCTAACGAACGCGTTGGCTTCCCAGTAGCGCCGAAAGTAAATTGTCAAAAGCCCTGTTCTGAATTCGGGCAATTCTCGACGACATGGCAATCGTACAAGCAAGTTACATAGTGTCTCCAGAAAGAAAAAAGTAATGTAAACTCTGCACGCACATACTCTATCGTTCTAGACCTAGAGTGTTCTTTAGCTTGAAATAGGGACCTCCAAACATCCTTCACTGAACTGAGCAAGGCATGAACAAACTTATTGACAACATTAAGAGTATGGAGTGCTCCCAACCGCTCCCAATCATCAAGAGCATCCTTCCACTTCTCTAATCCTTCGTATGCTTCTGCTCTCCGTCGCAACGCTTTGCTGAACGCATTGCCAAATCGTTCCTTCATCCCCGCCTCCTCTCTTCCAGGATGCCAGGCCATGTCACCATCTCCTATGATGCGTAATAACTCGGTTGTGTCGTTAATATTGCCAGAGCTATCAAAGATCGTGAATACATGACTGCGCAGCGAGTGGACTCGTTCTGCAGCATAAAAGTAATCTTAATCTTATCACTTCACCCATAATCCACCGGATTACCAGTGCAGCCAAGCACTTACATAGGTTGGTCCAAAGACCACTCAGGTACATTGGTCCAAAGACCACTAGAGTAAAGATTTATACAGACTTTTCTGCCAATTTAGACAGACAAAAACAATAAACATGAATTTTCCTGATTTCAAACTTGATAGTCAAGGGTAAAATGTGATCACCATTTGTTTTTACAGTACATAGACTAAATACTACATGAAACACAGGCAGGAGAACCATTTGAGACATGAATACAGGAGGAATGCATCATACATAACATCAGATAAGTAAAATATTTTTACAGGTATTGGGGGAAGAAAAGACAATGAAATACAATAGAATACATACAAAGGAACTATATGCCTCAAAAGTGAACATGTTTTATGAGGATGGTGGCTGGCCAGGCCTGTGCTGGTCCTACATGTTTTGGACCCTGGACAAGACCTTGGTGTTAAAGGTACAACACTTCAGTCAAGCACTGTGTGAAGTGAAGCGAGACAAAGAAGAGTTTCAAACCCTGCTGCAGCACAAATCCAGAAATAATTTAATATTTGTACCTTGGTCACAAACTGTGTAATAACTCTAGCAAGCTAATACGACAAGTAAGTGATGTATTTTTAGCAGCAATGAATGAGACTATCAAAGTCTGTAGGTTCAGGACACTTAGGGGTCCAGAGATATTCCAATCAAAGGGAATGCACTTAGAGGAAAGAGGAAGTAAGTGGACTGAATGGATAACCCTGTCAAGCTTTGGTAATGCTGAAGATGCGGATGGGTAATGGCCAAGTCCTGCAGGCTGGAAGTAGTGGCTTTGGCTTCAATGTACTTGTGCATTGCACTCTACTTGCCGTACGTGCCACCAATTTGGGACAGAGAAAGTACTTGGGGGGTGCTGAGAGTGCCAGCCCGAGTAGAGGACTTTACAGAGGAAGGAGGAGACAAGGGGCTTAAGCCTAGTTGATACCCTGAATGAGGAAGTATGTACATGCATGTCCTACTTATATAGGTTAAGAAGCGACATGTGGAATAAGGAATGTGGAACAATAAGGTATGCAGAGCATGTGGGGATATTGTCCACAATGAGTAAAATTAGAATGAAGGAATGCAAATGGGGATGGGACAACAGAAATAGAATAATAGGAATGTGGCCAAGGATAGGACAATAGGGAGTGCCCGACTATAAAACAATAGGGTTGTGGCCAAGGACAAAACAAGGACAGGATGTCCCGAGGTGAGGCGGATCAAGGAATAAGGAGTGGACAGGGTAGGATTAAAGGATGGTGAAAGGGGCAGAGCGGATGAAGGATAGGGACAAGGAATATGGATGATGGATGTGCCAAGCTGAGACCAGCATACCAAGGTGACTTGCATGTGGTGTGGGCACTTGTACGTGGATGTAGTCTGGCTGTCTGGTTGGTACTGCCAAATTACCAGACACTCGGTATGTGTACTTGACAAACCCAGTCAATGCACTCTAAAATGAGGGTGAGGCCAAAACAGAAATTACAGTAAAGTAATCTCAAGAGACAAAGAGTCTTTAATCAGGACTATCACTGAATAGAAACCCTCAGGGTAGAATGCAATTGAACTGGACTATTAACAGAATAATTTCACTCTGTAGAATCAGTTTTACTAAGCAGGACTATCAACTACTTATGCTGAATATAATGTTAGAACCAGGGATCATTGAGTTATTATACATATTCTTCTACACTAAAACCAGTATATCTCCCCCAACCATCATCCAATCAGATGCAGCATTACACCGAGGCTCTATATACTATGGAGAACATTCACGAATATTTTCGTGGATTTAGGAGCGGGTTTCACCCCACACTGTCTACCCGGCCCCATACCTACCCCAAGGGCCGGCTCACCTCATCTGGACACGTTGGGAAGGAGATATACTGGCATGTGGTTTCTTCATTCAGTTTATCTTTAATTCTATTCTATTCCTATACTTCCCCCTGTGAAGTTCTCCTCTATATCATTCCCACCGCATATATGTGGGTGTACCATGCGTACGGCCGCATTGGGCCGGCTTCTAACTTCACTCCGTGAAGTTTTCACTTATAAATAGGATTCCTATTTTATAAAGTACTAGTATTTTGTAGTAGTATAAGCAAGCAATTATAACATATCGTTGTTCCCCACCACACTAGCCATTAGGCTACAACTACAAACCTATCACTCGCGCTGACCGAAGGTTAAGCGCCAAGTGCGTACTTCCTATTTAGGACTAGGACACCAGCTACTTGTCGTACAGCAAGTCCGGGTCACAGTTGGGTTTCCAACTATATAATATCATCCCCTATCACTACATATTATATTTACTTTGTGGGGGAACCACAAATCTACAAACCGACGCTTTGGCACCCAGGCCGGTTTCCCGGTACGGTGCCTAAGTGGAGAGTAAACCCGGGACTCAGCTCCAGTAGATTCACTGTAGAGCAATATATTCCCTAGTGATAAATACAGAATAAATCACAGTAAATCACTAGGAATATTCCTCCATTTGTCCCACCGACTCTCCGATATAATAGCGTGGGAATACCCCAGGAAACCCTATCTGCCAGGCCCAACTACATATAATACTAATACTGGACTATCAACAGCTGACTAAGAATACTCACAATGTCACCCTGATAAGTGGAAAGGAGATGATTGATTTGAGTGCTTCAAAGCAGGACAGCAAGGCCTCCTTTTATACTAATTTACAGGATGATTAGTAAGCTAAAGTATCTCCTAAATGTTTATAGTACAAGCCAATAGGATCACAGTTCCTGGGAATGAGTCATGTCTATCAGAAGACAGCCCTTAGGGTCTATTTCCTTTTCCTTTATTTTCCTTATATTTCCGTTTAATTTCTTCCATTTTATCCTATTCTCCCTTTTTCTTATTTACATTACTGATTATTTCTCTATTGTTTATACTTGTTATGACACAGTAGCCATGAAGCTAGTGATTATGTAAGGGGATCCTATCAAGTCCATGACACCAAACTCTGGTTCACTCAGCAATACCGACCAACCGACCCTTATCAATTAAACCCACATAGAGACAAGTGGTATGCAGTCTCAGCTCGATACATTTGATACATTATCTGGTTCATTCCTCTCACCCCATCCCCTCTATCCTCTACTATTCTCTCATCCCCCATCCCTTCCCTTACCTGTTTCCCTTCGGGCCATTTATTATTCACTTATTTTTCGGTCACAGCCTTATTGTTTTATCTTTGGCCATTTACTATTGTTCTATTCTCACCCACTCTCTCATTATTTTAATTTCAGCCATATTTCATTATTCTATTCTTGCTTACATTTCTTATTCTATTCTTGATCACTGTAGACAATACCTCCACATGATTCTTCATACCTTATTGTTCTCCATTCCTTATGCCACTCTGTTCCACATCTTGCTTCTTAACCTATATAAGTAGCAAATAGTTCCTCACTCTGAATATTGACTTGGTTTACCTCCTCTCATCTCCCCTTCTTTTTTTTTCTAAAGTCCCTTACTCAGGCCAACACTCTCGGTACCCTCCCAGGTCTTTGTTCATTCCAACTTAGTGGCACACATGGAAGAGCAGGGCACAATGCACGAGCACGTTAAAGCCAAGCTACCTTGATCAGTCTGCAGGACTTGACCGACTCCCGTCTGCAACATCGGCTTTACCCAGACTTAACAGATCCTCACCTGGTTCTCTTTAGATCCCCTCTATCTAAGGTATGCAATACTGTCAGTAATAGTTAGTAATGTAACTAATCTTTAGATCCCCTCTACCTAAGCCTGAGCAGAGTCAGTGCTAGTGGAGAGTTGCCTTTACAGTAGAACTGGGTCACCAATAGAGGACCAATGGGTGGCCATGTGCTTTGACTGGCAAGTTATTTCCTTTCACAGAGACTATAGCAGCTGACACCCTCTCTCCTCACAGTTCAGATGATTCTGCCCTGTTCCCAACAGTGCACCTGTACCTACTAGAGGGAATGGTACTAGCACATGAATGACAGAGGAAACAGAGTGATAGTAGACCGCTTTGGGCAATACTGAAAACCACTACACTGCTAGTAGAGCACACTGCCCAGGCCATGGTGATGCTATAAACCCCCAACTACCCCTACACTCTTTCTTTGTATCTTCTATTTGCAGTCTCTAGCATATGTACATGCTAAACACCCTCACTACACTATTATATAACTCTTATGACCCACCTTACATCTACACTCTCAAACCCAACCACCTTGTACCCCTCTCTAGATTCCCCACTACAGCATGACCCTTTAATCACAACTCCTTGTCCCTGGCCAGAGATCCTTATATGGAACCCTATAGCAGCTGCAGCTGCCATACAGATAACATGAGAAACAAACTGGCTGGGCTCAACCAAGCTGTCAAGTACACGTACCGAGGCCCCAATTATTTGCCAGTACCGACCAAACAACCATCCTACATCCATGTACAAGCGTCCACGCAGCATGCATAATGCTTGGTACACCGGTCTCGGCTCGGTACATCCGCCATCCACATCCCTCGGTCCGCTTCACCT
>QLPI01012822.1:0-26839 GCA_003314275.1 Chroogomphus rutilus | reverse complement strand
TCGTCAACTCTGGAACCCGAGAAGCTCTCGGACTCGCGCCGCGCCTCCATCGGCAATATGCCCTCCCGACCCACAAGTAGCAGTAGCGCTAACTCTAGTCGGAGTACAAGCTTCAACCTTCCGAACTTTCCAGAGGCCGTCAGGGCCGTGCGGAGCCAGGGACACGGAGAGCAGGGGGAAGAAATCGAATTTGATGAGGAAATGGATGAAGAAAGTAGGTATCCGCCGGATGTCATTCACTCATTTTCATAATTCTTATTATTTTCAGCCGCTGCTCGTCATGCTGCTTTTGTACGTGCACGCGGACGTCACTACTCAAACGAGGCAGAAGCAATGAAGGTATTCATTTTATCCTGGCGGATTTTTACTTGCTTACCATCGTCGTTCCAGCGTGCTCAACAACTAATGGAAGAAGAGGATGACGAGAATGAAGGAGAAGATCCGACAGATGACATGAATGGAAATGACAATGAGGATGAGGATGAGATGGAAGAAGCTATCACTCGTATGCCAGATCAGGGAGGAGTGCCTCCACTGCCAGAACGGCCTCGATCAGCGAAGGTGAATGGGATAGCGCATGCGAACCAGTAGTTGTGAGCTGTGTGCCACGGACACGTTTCTGAGTTTAGCATTACTTGACGATCTATGGTCTTTCACCTAATGACAATTGCATTGCTCATTACTCATCCGCGACAATCTTGCCCGTTACATAAGTGGCACTTGCTCCGAGATATGTCATTCCAAATCGGGTTCATGGGCCAATATCTGTACCATATTGTAAGATAAGAGGTATGCAAGACTATCACACATGCGTGATCTTGCACTCGGCCATGCAGAGCGGAGATGCTGGGCTGAACGACTCAAACGACCACGAGTCCTTGCATCGCACGCGTACATGAGCCAGAGTGAAAAAAAGGGCCTGAGGCAAAAGGCTGTTTTGACGGATTGTGAATCGTTATCAGTCAAATGGCTTTATACCGGTGGCGCCAAGCCTTGGACCGATGAGCCCTGAGTGACAGTACTCGGCGTCTTACGATGCACGTTCAATACTAGTGTACATCCGATAAGAAGCATGTGAATCAACTGCTGTGCGGGCCGTGAGACCCTGGACGGACCTTATTTTTGCCAGCATCTGATGCTTGGGGTTAGCTGAGCGCTGACGCGAGATGGTATAAGGAGCTCCAAAGTCGGTCACGCATGTTACCTCCAAGCTTCAACTTCCAATGAACTACCTGCGTGGTGCGTTGAGTGCCGCCTCGCAATACTACAAGGATTTACCACCCATCAATCCTTCCACGCTCACCGGTGCCATCGATGTCATCGTCATCGAACGGCCTACCGAGAACGGCGGGACAGAGCTTGTCTGCAGTCCCTTTCATGTCAGATTTGGCAAGTGGCAGGTCCTCAGGCCAGGAGAAAAGAAGGTGCGCATGCACGCCACTAGAGAAGGCCACAAACAGAGTGTTCAACCTACGGATCTAGGTCAATGTCTTAGTGAATGGACATCCGATTCCTTTCGACATGAAGATCGGTGACGCGGGCGAGGCATTCTTCGTCTTTGAAACTCAGGAGGATGTTCCAGACGATCTTATTACCAGCCCTTTGCTACAACCCACAGTAGTCGGACAACCTGATGGTCGTGACAAGATTGCCCCTGAGTCTCTCTCTGCGAACCATGTCGAGCCTGGCGTGGAGGAAGTTACCACTCAATTAGAGGAGCTGGAATCGGATAGAGATGACGATGTAGGCCATGGGCAGTAGTATGATCCCCTCTGTGATTGCTAATGCATGTTGCCAGCGCCAAGAGCCTGATTTTTTAGACCTAAATGCTTCTCAACCAGATGTCTGCCCAAGTGCGGACCGCGTACAGTCACCTATTGAGTCTTGTGCGTCCCTACTTCACTTGAATGTTTCACAAATACTAACATAATTATTCTAGGTCCATCGAGCCCAGAACCAGCCCTCACCCTGTACGTCTCTCTATGTATACTGAGAATGGCATGCCTTACCATGGTACAGACCAGCTCTACGTGTTCCTCGTGCCACATCGGAACCACCCGAATATGGTGTCTCTCCATCGCCTCCACCCGAGTACTCCTGGGAATGGGGCGGATTTCCACAACGATCCCCGATCCGAGAGAGGCACTCCAGCGAATTAACTGAGGTACCTAGCAGCGTAAAGTTTCCGCCGTTGTCTGAGACTGTAGCGCGGGGACGTGCTCCGTCTCGTCCGCGGAGCCGATCACCCATTCCTGAGGCTGATGGTGGGAGATTGGAAGTAGACGAGGAGGACCCATACCGAATATGGTTGTATTTTGAAGGGCAGCGACTGGGCTTCGAGCTGAGTTTGTGTGGGGATGACATACATGAGGACGGACCCGCAATCGATGCTCGGCGTTTCGATGACCAGAGAGTTAGCTATAAGCAGTTGATGGAGGATGCAGGCATAGTTCACAACCGCCAGCTAGTAGTTCGATGGGATGATGAGTGAGTTTCTCTACATTTGACGGCAGATTTTGTCCCATCATCGTCTAGGTATATATCTCGGAGGGACGATTCACCATTTATGCCTGCCCTAGTGGGCTGGCGTAGGCGCACACTTTGGCCGCCTGCTTTTCCCCTTCAGAATGCCGAGGCAGGACCTCGCGTACCCATTGCGGCACCGCGATCCTCAACGTGGTCGCGCTGGTGGAGTCGCAATCGAACGACATCTGAAGTCAAGGAGTCTCCACTTGATAAACTTGTGACACCTCCAGAGACAGGTAAAATGCAACTTAGACGTCCATCTTTGGATCATTCAGATTCTACACCAGCCGACACAGTGGGTGGCTTGTCCGGTCTTCGTGTGGGATGTTTTCTGATTTTTCTTGCCAGAGTTTATCCAACCTGCAGCAAATCAATTCTCTGCAAGAAAGTTTGCCTTCAAATCCTCCTCCATCTGACAGGGCAAATAAAAAATATGCCAAAACTCTAAGGCTTACCTCAGATCAGCTGGTGCGTGCGAAGTGAATACATCAAGTACATGAATTTATTCGATCTTATTACAGAAAGCCCTCCGACTCCAGAAGGGTGCAAATAGCATCACATTTTCATTATCTGCCACAGGACAAGTAGCATGTACGGCTCGAATATTTTTGTGGGACGCGACAGACCATATAGTCGTATCTGATATTGACGGCACCATCACTAAGTATGTCGTCGCCATATCACATATACAACACCCCTAACTTTTGCAGATCGGACGCGTTAGGTCATGTCTTCACCATGATAGGTCGCGACTGGACGCATCTCGGAGTTGCCAAGTTATATACCGACATCTGCCGGAATGGATACAAAATATTGTACCTCACTTCACGTGCTATAGGCCAGGCCGACTCGACGCGGGATTATTTAAAGGGGATCAAACAGAACAATTATCAACTCCCTGAGGGCCCTGTCATTATGAGCCCGGATCGCTTGCTCACTAGCTTGCACCGGTGAGTGTGACTATTTTCTTGGACAACTTTTGATTTACAATTTGCATGACAAAGTGAGGTCATTATGCGCAAACCAGAGACTTTCAAAATGGCCTGTCTAAGAGACATACAACGGTTATTCGGGACGACTTCACATACCCCCTTTCATGCCGGGTTCGGAAACAGGATCACCGACGCCCTCTCCTATCGAAGTGTCAATATTCCGAGTGCGCGAATATTCACGATCGATTCCAGCGGAGAGGTCAAGATGGAGTTATTGGAATTGGCAGGATATAAATCATCGTAAGTTGTCTCTGCCACTGTTTGACAAATTGTCTCGAAGTTAACACGCTTGTATCATGTAAGGTATATCCATATGACAGACATCGTCGATCAGATGTTTCCACCTATCCACCGGAAATGTGCACCGGAGTACACCGATTTCAATTACTGGCGTCAACCAATCCGAGAGTACGAGCTCCCCGACGACCTGACGGCACCACCAAGCCCCTCGTTAAGTGCCAGCGCCCGCAGTGATACCTCAGCCCAGACCACTCTAAGTCGCTTGAGGCAATTTAGTCTAGGCAGGTCAAGTAGTACATCGATTGGAAGCAGCCCCAGCACGAGTCCTGGTTCGAATCATCTGAACAACGTCTACCAAGGAGGACAGCTAAGAATGGCGGCGTCTGTGGACCGATTAGGCCCATTCTTGCCCTCTGAAAACGGTATTGAATACGTAACTGCGGATGGGAAACGAAGGGACGAACGCGGGATGGAGATCCATTTCATCTCTAACGAATTATTCGTGGACGGGGCGAGACGGGAACGTGGGAAGAATAGACCAGACAGCATGCCTGGCTCCTTGGACCTATCCGCGGGGATGCAAGATTCGCGATGGTTTAACCCTCGGAAAGTGATGGGTGGTGAGGGTGATGAGAACGAGGACAGCGACGATGAAGGGGAGGATGATGATGAAAATGAGGAGGAATATGCGGAGGATGCTGCTGAGGAAGCTTTCGATGATGATTTATTGGCTACTGGCGAAATGGAAACTGTTCCATTTCTATGAGGATGTTAGAGTGCTGTATTACTTCCGTATTTTAGGCCCAGCTAATTATTCTAATGGCCGTAAATAAATAATTGTATTTGTTTCATTGACATATATATAATTGGAGACCTTTTGTTGGTGTGTCCATTCAGTTCTTTGTTATCAAGAAGCCCAAGGGTTCGGGTCACTGAGTCCACTGTGGATATAGGTATATTGTTAGCTATATCTCTTGGAAAATCTTTTTGACTTTCAAATGTCTACACGTAGAACAGTACAGAGTAATGGGTGTATACCAGTATGAAGTGTCCCAGCACTACTTCCATTCCACCAATAGTGGTCAAAAGGGTTTGAATTTCCGCCCACAAACCTTGGCGATTTCCATTTTTGGAACATTTTTGGACAGGTGACACCGGCGTCTTCGTTGTCACACTTCCACATCAACCACTTGTATGGTAAGGCCACTATAACACAACTCGCCAATCAACCTCGCCTTGTTACACTTACGTATTACAGGCATCGCTTCATTTCTGCTCAGAATGTAACAATTTGCTTTACCCACGTGTGCGTACACAACCTGCCACTTGATGAATGGGTACAACAACGGTACTGAGCTCTCTTTGCTGTGTCCATGTTCACCATTCGAAACACGTCGCCCCTGTTTCCGACTATCCCAAACAAACAATTTAATTTTTTTTCACTACACATGTTCGGATGTTGTTGGATGTTCAGGCCGACCCTGCACGTCGCATTCTGGTGTACGCGTGTCGGATATGTCAATACGACGAGATTGGAGAGAACATGTGTGTATACAGGAACGATCTTGTCACTGTGACAAAGTGGGGGCGGTTATCCCGCTAATGATGGTCCTTCTACTCACTGATCATGTATACCAGAGAACAGGCGGGTGTCACCCTCGACCTGGGACACGATCCAACGCTCGTACGTATCTTTCTACCTTTCTTCCGACCATCGGCCCTCTATCCCACCTATCACTGCCCTCCCACACACTCACGTTTCATTCTAGCCCCATTCGAACATGATTTGTCCTTCCTGTGGTAACGATGAGTACGCAGTTTTTCTCCGCATGTCCTTTAGCAAAGACGTTCTTGTTCTCACACTGGTTGACCCTCTTCATTTCTTTCATTTTTCGCAGTGCTGTGTTTTATCAAGACCAGTCGAAGCGGAGGGAGACACGTATGATCTTGTTCTATGTGTGCTGCAGGTGTGGGCATAGTTTCATGGACCCGAATTTGAAGGAGTATACAGGACCTCAGGGAGGTGGTGGTGCAGACTGAATGAAGTTTGCGGCTGGATGTCCGTTGGGTAAGCGGTGCACATAAACAATTCTATTAACATGTCTTCTCAGTCTGCTGCCTCTCGTCTCGTAAAACTATTACTAGACTTATTTTAATTTAGTTTCTATGTTCATTATAAACTATACGACTACCTTCAAAGCTCAATGCCATGGACTGAGTTGTATGATGGTTTTTTCAAAGTCCGTTGTGGCTCCTGTCACTGTCTTGGGGTGAACCAAAACAATGGATCCCCAGTTCCGAAAAAGGAAGTTCGTTGTTCAGGCTTAGTGTCCAATCTAGCTTGTTCCAGCGTCTAATAATTCTATGGACTGAGTTGTATGATGGTTTTTTTCAAAGTCCGTTGTGGCTGCTGTCACCGTATTGGGATGAACCAAAACAATGGATCCATAGTTCCGAAAAAGGAAGTTTGTTGTTCAGGCTTAGTGTCCAATCTAGCTTGTTCAGCGTCTAATCTGGCAACTGGCAACCTGATATGTACTGATCCTGCTGACTCAAGCGCTTAGTATCAGGTCATCGGGTTTGATCGGGGTTTTAATATTCGAAAGGATTTAAGCATCATACATTGACCTAGCGAAGTGATCATCCGGTGAGAAAGGTTCCATAGCATCAGGAAACCCTAAACCTCCTTATGATGTAAAATCTCCTTAAAATGACTGAAGCTTTCTGAGGAGCCAACCTTGCTTAAACGGCGTTAAAACGGCCGTAAAGAGAGATTTTAAGGCGATATAAGGCAATTTTAAGGCTGATTACGGAAGGTTGGCTCCTTAACATGCCTCAGATGCCTTAAAATGGGTTTTTGAGTCCTTTTAAGGCAATTTTTAGGAGATTTGGGGTTTCCTTATAAGCGACTCCCCGTTAGTTTCTTAACGTAAAGAATAAATAACAGCACTCAGTTTAGATACATCAGATGTGGTGGGTATGGGTAATGTAGAGCGGACTAAACTATACCATTATATTCTCAAGCAGCGAGTGGCACTCGCTCTGGAGAGAGTAACTCAACCACACTATTGGGCTGGACCTGGTCATAGTTAGGGCCGAAATATCGCTCCGTCATGAAACTCCAATGAAAGGACCCCGTGATCCAATCTTCAAGGCCCTGGATGTATGCGGCAACATTCTTGTCGATCTGCGGACCCCACGAAGGGAGTTTCGCCTTGTTCTCGAAGTATATATCTAGTGCTGCATGACACATATCTCCTGCGCGGTCTAAGGCGACTTGAAGCTCCAGACCATGGACTCTCATAAGGACGATGACGATGTTACATATATCTCCCCGAAGCTGTTCCACATTGTAGGAGAAGATGTCCTGAGTACGGATATCGAAGGCCGTTGAGAGACGGCACAAACAATATAGGAATCAGGACTTACGTTGGACAGGGCGATAAAATCATTGGCACACTCTGCGAGTGTCTTGAGGACTGGATCATTGATCACAAAGTCGGGAAGCTCAATGCCAAGCCCATATTCGAGGAGATCGAAACAGGCGTAGACGCATCCATTGTCCCGACGGATGATCATATACGTTTCTACATCAGGCGGTGAACCACTTTCACGAGACATAACCTCGGACTCGACAGCTTTAAAGAATTCTTCGATGTGTCGGCAATAACGGGCCTGAACTCCAGGCTCAGCATCTTGAATGCATCTGCTCCAGAAGCTGTGATAAATATATGTAGTGAGAAATTAAAAATATATCAATTTTCGATTGAAAACGGTCATACTCTCGCGTGAGCTTGCTTGCTTCGGGTTCCTCTTGGGGAAGTTCTCTTTCGTCCGGAAGAATGTATCTGTATGATTGCGGGGATGCCAAAGCGTTCATTACGATATCTGAGAGGACAACGGTGTCCATGGCCTTCATGTCATCACAGAGATCGTCAAGGTGAAAGAGAAGGGTGATGAAGTCAGAGATGACTCGCAAGCGATGGTCGTCTGCGAGGTTATAGCAGTAGGCTGCCAGTCGTCCTGCCTTCAAGTCATGTAGACGGCGACGTCTGTCTTCGGTAAAATTTATACATCCAGTTTCAAACCAATGGTCTGAAGCGGCGGCGATTTGATCTCCACTCTTATGATATCTGAGCGGGAACGGGCAATGAATATCAGGAAGCCTGAAGCTAGAGGTTCTGAAGGAGGTTTTATCCATCTAGAGGACAGCAGTTGGTGCGAATGCTGGATTACAAGACGGGAGAGGTACATTTTGTTGCTTTCTTATATAAATTTGAGTCTTCACGAAGGGTCCCAACGGAGAGGATCCGGTCTGTCGGACAGACTCATAAGCACAGCAAGATTACTGTCGGATCCATGGCTCTTCCGACTGCTGCGCTTGCAGGGGGAGCTGTAACACTCAGGTGATGCACCCCTGGGCCAATGCGACTCTAAACACCACATACATGGAAGGGTCAAAAATCCATCGTCATGCTGAAGAGTGATCTAGCCATATTAAATTAATTTTAATGGAGGAACGGGCTGTACTCGGTACACAGGAAGTTGCGGCTAGAACTCTTGAAAGGACTGAGTAGGATAGTCTCGGCTTCGGAAAGAAGTTGGAATTTTTTATAGTCTATCTATGCCTGAGTAGGATACTATCTACTTTTCAGTGTCATTCGGTGGATGCAGAGTATACTGTTACTCACATCTCAGCTTCGGAAAGACATTGAGGTGGGTCACCGCTGAGTTCGAATATTTCCTGCGCCACTCATATTCTTAGTAACTCCACTCAACGCTCCGTGGAGCATGCTCTCATGATCCAGATCATGCACTCACGCTCCCCACAACCACAGCTTCTCGACAAAGCGTTGGAACTTGTGTTTTGGAAGGGCCTTCGTGAATATCTCCTACAGCCTTTTTGCGAGAGGACTGATGAAACCGTGATCCGGGATTCTGGTTATTGTAGCCGGAGTTCGACACTTTTGCCTTTTTTTGTTTTTCAGTAATAGGGCAAAGATCCCTGGTCAGAAACCACATATACAGTAAGCCTTTAGCTGGTCCACACCTAAGAGCTGGTGTCTGAGGTCTTGATATTTTTAAGCCGTAGCGTGATTGCAACGTCGCTGTATACACACTTGGAAGTGGTATCATCTGGGTTCGAATATTTCCCTTATGTTTAAATTCCCTGACTCCAAGTCAACTTCGGAGTGGTATATCCATATGTGGAGCAGCATGCTTACCGCAGAATATCACCTCGTGAGCCATCCTCATCTTGACATGCAATATAGCGTAGCTGACACATTTTAGCTTAAGTGGATCTTAACCTAGGTATATTTTATGAACCATGGCTACCCCTACCGCCCATGCCCGCACCTTTGGTATTTGCGGTGGCAACAGTAACACGATGATCTCTAATGATGACACGTGTGTATTGAAGTTACAAAGCCTTTTGCCTCTCTTTTTAACTCAGCCTCGGTGCGGAGACCTCGGAAACGAATTGTGCGTGTTATTGTATCGGTTTCTTCGCGCATTGCATTCAGCGTTCGTCCTGCTCCTGGGTCTATCATACAGCCCAAACAATTTGTTAGAGGTGCGCATGCGAGTCATCAGCGCAGTAGAAATATCATTAAATGGAAGAGCAAAGTCCGGAAGACTTCTTGGCCCGGGGTGGAGCCAAGATCATTGTTTTTTACCGGATGATTACTAATGACTGAAATCGGTCACGACCTCCTCCCTGCGGCTGCCTATTGAATAATCCCGACCCATATAACTACTCAAACCGGAATAGGGTTGTCCGGAGAAATGAATTTCCGTTGCATTCGGAACCTGTCAATCATATCCGGGAAGGGTGGGACCTCTCTGGGTGAGATCTTGAACAATCCTTGAGAACAACCATAATTATACAGATTCTAAAGAATAAAAATAATAATAAACAAAGGCAATGTATATTTACAAAGAAGGAGCAGGATGACCAGATAATCGGCCAGCCACATGATATCCATCATGCTGAGAGTGGTTGCGCAACTTCATTTCCTTCCAGAATGCAGGTATAAAGAGCAATGACATGCAAGTTGTTTCGCTGAAGAGTATCGTGAAGCCGCCAGTGACAAAATGACAGTAAGGCTCTGCCGACCCGATTGATGTCGTTACTGACCCAGGATGGATTGTGCTGGTCTAGGTCGGATATTTCTTACAACACAACCCTCACAATTCTCCGCGTTGAGCATCCTGGACCTGAATCTTCAGGAAATTTCTACTGATACTGCTGGGATTGTGCCCAATTCGTTCAAAGTTCTTCTTTTATGATCAACAAACAAGGGCATTGGAATGTATCAGGAAACACCCTAACCAGTCAAGATAGACGTGATATTCAGATCTATGCGTTTGACATTATCTGGGCCAGATTTTGCATGGGAACTGCGGCATGTCAATGTCTAGAAATTTTCCGACTACGGGTACCTCAGCTGTCTGCTGACGAAACGATTCCTGTTAGAAAAATTCACTGCCCAGGTTACCATCTGTTGGTCCTGAGTTTTGTAATCATCCGGGAGTAACGATATGAATATATCTTAAACTTGGTTTACGGTCCCGCTTTCTTATATGGGGGTTAGCTATTTAAATTCCGCGTGTTTGTTGAAGCGTATCCGTGCAGTCGCTCCCCGGCCAGTAGACACATGGAGCTTCTGTTTACAATGTATCCTACAGGGTTGTCGGACAACTCGGGGCTGAGAACATGAGAACGTAATCAGGTTTAATCAGTCGACAGGGATCACCATATGTAGGAGCGCGAAGGGGCGTCATTCTAGATCTTTCATCAATCTAGGATGAGCGCCTCTACGCGCTGTCAATGTATCATTAAAGGAAATAAGAAGACTTAGTCCACCATGGTGGAGCTCGATGAAAATTTATCGTGATCAGTACCGCAATGTTCAAATTTCCGAGACGGTGGAACACGGGGGATGGAGTACTTGCAAGGGATACGGTGCATCGCCTACCTAGCTGGATCAAAGATTCCCTAGTTGTTTCAGCTTCTGTAAGGTGTGACGGATTGATTTTGCGTACACTGCCTAACACTTAAATATGCAGCTGATTACGACACCAAATCTGCTCCAATTACTTGCAGTTCTGGAATGAAACATGACAGATCATGATTCTGCAATAAAATTTTTATACATGATTACATAATCATTCAGATTCCTGCTAGATTTACATGTGCCAGGCCTTCAGCATACCACAGAAAACTAAGTGTGATTGCCAGGCCGAAGCTCAATGCATTCCAAACAGCTGGTTCTTCAGCAAGAGATTTATTGATAGTATCAATAACTGTGAAATTATCAGTGATCCTGGCTACATTGACAATGGCAGTGAAATATCAGATGACAAGGAGGGCTTGGATGGTTGGGCGGTCAGTTTGGAAGAAGAGGCTATGCCGGAGTTTGAGGAGGTCTCTGATTCTGATTCTGAGGATTCTGGTGATGAAGGTGGTGAAGGAAAGAAGAGAAAAGCAGAGAGGACACAGCCTCATTGAGAGTGGCTTGCTATCATGGATAAACCTCCAGTAGATTCAAGTGTTTTTATGGGCATCGTACCAGTTTCTTCCTGTCCTCTCGCCATACCATACCCGATATATCTATGTTGATGATGAGGTGAGAGCTCTAGGTTTGGGATGGCATTTTGCAGAAACCTAGAGTTATAAATTTTGATTGGATAGGTCTTAAGGTAGACTTAATAGGAAGCGAGTGATTCCACTAGGTTTTACGGATTGGATTTGCGACATGTGTGTGAGTTTTGAGCCCATATTTCCATTCTCTGTGGATCATACCAACATAAAGTAATTTTCAATTCCATAGGCGCGATAGCTCAGCTGGGAGAGCGTCAGACTGAAGCTTGCTTTGATATCTGCAGGTCCCCGGTTCAATCCCGGGTCGTGCCATTTTTGATCCTGTGATCAGTAAAACAAATCGAGTTTTTGGCATCATCGGTCGGAGTTCAAGTTTGAAGGTTTCCTAAATTTCATGTCTTCAACGTCTACGCGCCCTAAAACTCCTCCATATCATACCACTTTTGCAGCTCGAGGAGTTATAGTACGTTTTTGTTAGCTTTGTTTAATATCTTGGAAGTTTATCTGAGCTAGGCTCCGAACTTTTCTGCTTTTCGACCAAGAGATGTACGCGTCACAATACCAAGCACAACAGGAAAGGATCGTGCAACTCTGAGCCATGTCGCATGGAGCTGTGATGGTCGACGCTTGTCATCAGCCGGATATGAGAAGGAAGTCCGGCTTTGGCAGCCTGAGAAAAGTGTGGGGGAACCCTAAGTTCGAGTTTGAGACGAAAATTGACACCGATGTATTTATTGCTCGAATACAACAGCTCGATCCTCGGAACACAACTACTATCTCTGGTGCTCATACCGAAGCTGTGGAATTCGTAGCTTGGAACCCCACTCATCCTGAACTTTTTTGTTCATCCAGCTCGAAAGACAAGCGAGTTGCTTTCTATGATGCACGTCGTAAGTTGCCGTGTACATTACGTTCACCTCATTACTCTTTCATTCTTACAGACAATGCATTCGTCATTAGAAAGTCGACCTACTCAAGTTATAAACACGTCACGACACCCGATCAATCTTCAGTATTCTCCAGATGGTAAGACGATCATGGTCCTGGACGATGACGACCGCCTTTCTTTCATTAAATACGGAAACACTGGAGCAGACGGTCACTTGGAATGGAAGACGGGGGAAACCGCAAGAGTGCCAGGCTATGGCTCAGTTGGTATTCATTACCTGTGATCCAAGCTTTCTGCTCATCTTGTGTAAGGTTCTGAGTGCCATTGCTCTGTGGAACCATGTAGGAGATGCCATTTTTACTTCTACGACTGATGGTATGGTGCGAATTCTTAGCTATCCAACTATGGAGCTTCAGGAACGAACTGGTGCACATTGTCGTGCAATCTATGCTCTCGGTCTGGACCCTCGTGGCAAGTAAGGAAATGGCTCGAAGAACAAATGTTACATCATGTTCATTTGTTCTGGTTTCGGTTACAGATATCTTGTGACGGGCGGCTCAGATTCTATCATCAACTTTTTTGATTTGCACGAATGGCTGTGCGTCAAAAGTATGTCAACTGGAGAGTAAGCAAACTGCTATTTCGTTTGACGTCAGTGCGTTGATTGTGATCCGCTCTCTATCTAGCACATCAATAAATTCACTTTCTTTTTCCTATGATGGTGAATATCTTGCATGCGCCACGGAGACTCCATACATTGATATAGTACGTACCTATTTATGGACCGCCCTCGCCCATTACAACAGATCACAATCAGATCGCAACGGAGACCGGCCAAGTTCTGCACCGCGTGCCCAGCATGACAGTACCTGGCCTAGTAACATGGCATCCGTCCAAGCATATTATCGCTTCTTGCGCTGAGCCAAATTCCAGACCCGATAAAGCATGGCTCAGCATTTTCGGCCTATGATGTTCTCATTTCTTTCCGGTATTTCAATTCTATGTATGTCGAAGCACTGCATCTATGGTACATATGGTGACGATGAGGATGCGATACGTGAGAGAAAAAGTGGCAGCGAAGGTCTGAGTACGCAGAAGCTAAAACCTATTAGTTTAGTCGGATGAAGAATGTGAAGTCTTTCTTATCAACAGTATAATCTCCTGCCCGTGGGGCTCAATCTGTGGCAATATTGTGTCGCCATCGATCCACGCTCTGGTATTTTGATGGATCGTGAATTGGGGGACCTGGCGCTGGGCTGAAGGTAGGTGGGGGGAGTATAAAAGGAGAAAAGCCACTAAGCATTGAAGGTGCACTAAATGCCATGGAATTGTGAAGTTGAGCCTGCATCATCATCTGCTGCTGAGCCATGATATTCCGTTGCGCCTGCTGCTCGGCCTGCTTGATGCCTAATGGCTTTTCGTCGTCGTCGTCATTGTCATTGGTAACAGAGCGCACAACCATGGAATGAGCACGAGGATGGCGAACAGCAAGTGGCACGTTATCGTCTTCAGCATCTTCATGGGCGAGAGGAAGCCTCGGGTTAGGCGATTGAGTATCAAACGTAAAGTCGGGGACTATGCTCTTCCGCTCCAGAACCTTCGCTAAAGGTTTCTCGTCTACTGAATCTGGGGATGGAGGGCGTACTGCACGTATGGACGGCATTTGTAATTTGAGGACCAAAGGAACATCATCGTCACTATCGTAATTATTCAAGCGTTGATTCGGTTTCCGTCGACCCTCATCGTCGGAGGATCCCCAACCTCCAGCTTCAGATCCTCGTTTAGCCGCGTTAACTTTAGCCTCATATTCTGAAACCAGACTATCTGTGTCGCTATCAGACTCTGGGGCAACTGGCGCGGTAGCTCGTCTAGGGATGGCTTTTGGTATCGCAGGTAACATCGGAGGGAGTTCCGATATTTTAGAGGGGCGTGGAATGGCCTCCGAGACGGGAAGAGAGGGAGAGGAAGGCGGATTTTTTCCTTTACGTTTTTTCTTCTCTTTCTTCGTTGCTTTTTCTTCCTCTTCCCGTTTGCGCATCTCTTCTTCCACTTTCTCGGTCGCCTCGATCTCCTTGAGTTTAACCATTTCACGCTCCCATAGTTGATCCACTCCGAACACAGATTTATTATTGGCAATTCTACCGTCTGCTGCTGCTCCGGGACTCGTTGGTGATTCACCTGAGAAGTCAAGCAGAGGTTTGGAACTAGAAGATGCTCGCCGTGAGACCGATGGTCCATCACCAAAAGCGTGTGATACAGGACGATCCTGCAGTGTGGCAGGGTCTATCAGGGTGCTTGAGCGCCGCATCTGACCACGCAACATCATTGTAGGTCGTTGATCACCCGTAAATACCCTATAACGTAAAGAAAAATAAATTCTGCAACAGATCACTGCAGAGAACACATACCGCTGTTTGGATTTCATTTTCTCCTTCCTTGCTTCTAGCTCATCCATCAAGCTCCTGCCATATAGTTTTCCAGGAGCTTTCCCCTGTCCCTGCTTCTTCTCTTCTGCAATCTCTTCTTCAATGTCTTCTTCTTGAAGTATCTGCTCTCCATCTTCCCGTGCTCGGCGAAGACGGCCTTCGATATCCTCGTATGCTACATCGCGCTGGCCACCGGTCATGAGGGAATTACGGAATGTAAGTTGAGAAAGGGACATGCTAATCCGAGGATTGGGTGTGAATGTATCAGAAGCCACATGGTGTTGCATCCCAGATATTGATGGTGGCATTAGATGAGAGACAGCTCGTCCAGAAGATTTAGCTCCGGGTGGTAGAGGGGGTCCAATGGTAGTTAGCTGGAAGCCCTCTGGGAGTTGAGGGGGGGCAACATTCCCCTCGCTACCTTGCAGTGGGCTTGGCATAATAAGCACCTTGGGCCTCATTAGATCCATGCGCGAATACCGCCGACCTTGTTGATGGTCTTTGTCGAGAACTTTATTACCGACTATAGACATGCGGTCGGCATCAGGTGGCATACGTGACCCAAGGGAAGCATTGGAGATCGTGCGTGCGTGAGCAGCTACTTTAGGATCAAAGCGAGATGTGCGAGTAGGTGAGGGAGGAGGGAGAGAAAATGGGTTGTCTTCTTCGGCAAGCCCTTGAGTCCCCACGGAAACAAAAGATGTCACACGTTCTCGTTGGTCGAGTATAGACTGTCCACCCAGGGAAGCTCTAGACATTCGAGGACCGTCAGAGGCAGTCTTAGGATCAAAGCGAGAGGTATTATTTGGAGGAGGAAGCGCAAAGGGGTTTTCCTCGGCTGGACTTGACAGTGCTCGCTCCCTGGCAGAATCTAAATAGGGATTGGAGCCGATGGATGCATTGGATAATGCCCGAGCTTGTAAACCCCCTGCTTTGGGATCAAAGCGAGATGTAGTTTGTGAGAGTGGCAAAGTAAAAGAGTTCAATCTTTCTTCCTCCTCCTGTGGATCAGGTGATGTGCTAGGGAAAGGAATGGTGTGCGCGGATGGATTGAGTGATTGATTTCGCAATGGTGCGCGATTAGGCAAGGGCTGCTTTAGTCCAGTTACAGAAAATGGTCTGTCAGAGGTAAAGTCAGGGGTCTTACGACCAACTGGATCTAACGGAGCGGCGATGGATCTACGGCGAAAATCCGCTTCAGAAGCAATTGGTCCCCCACGAATCGCCTCAAGAAACTCATTTCCTGAACCAAAACCACCCATGCTCAAAGACCTGGTACCACTATGATGATGTTTACGTGACTGGAGGTGCCCAAACTCATCGACACCAGATGTCTGAGAATATGACTGGGGTAGGATCTCGGATTGTGCCTTGGAAAGTTGGCGGATTCTTGGCCCCGATCGCTTGTTTTTGGAGGAAGGCTTCTCCTTGTTCCCTAAAAAATCAGCCATGCCCCATGCCTCCAAGTCAACCTCGGGCTCTTCGTCCTGGTCCTCATTCTCCTCTTCCATGCCCCGTTCTGACTCAGGTATATCATCACCAAACGGGTTGCGGAGGACATCAATTGACCCTCTGGAATTTCTGGTCCCAGCTAGTGAGCGACGAGCTTCAATGGACCCTCGGACACTAGCTGTCTCGCTACGAGGAATCTCCACGCCGAGTAAGTTGGGAGTCTCACGTAGATGCTCAAACCCTGACAAGGTGCGTGCACGAGGAGCATCTCGGGTACGAATATGGGAGAATATCGCACTTTCCTGTGCTAAGCGTAGCGGATTGGGATCGTCTGGGTCATTGTCATATTCTGTTGTGTTGACCTGGTCAATGGTCGGACTGAGAAGAAGGAAATAGAGTTCACCAAGAAGGGCAGCCGCTAACTGCAGCCTCGAAAAAGAGGTCATTGCTTAGAGTCAAGTTAAAGATACTTCCACTTGAAGCTTGAACGTAAGCATCACCGTGTGACAGTCACAGGTCTGATTATCGAGGATTATATTGGCAAACTATGAAGTACTTCTGGTATATGTAGCAGTCTAATCAGTGCTGTTTAATTTGATATTGCCAAATCCACGGGCGGCACGACGTGGGGCCTTGCATTCTCTTCCCCGCCTTGGTTGGGTATGAAAACTTTCACGCCTTTTGTCTCCTCCTCCCTCCTCTTCTCTATTCTACTCGCTCGTCTTTGTGCGAGACTGGTCATCCAACGCTTGCCGCCGAACGAGAAAAAGACCAGGGTCCCGCCAACCAACCAGAGCCCATACCAGTCCATTCGTCTCCATGTTTCCAAAGAGTCGTAGAACTCACCGATTACGAATGGAGCAACAGTAAAATTTAATACCACCAGACTTGCAAGTGAACCCATGAAGTCATATAGCCTTTTGGTCATCGACGGCCGTATATGATCTGTCTTCTGACGGCGTGATTCTCCTGAGGTACTTGGAGGAAGCACGGGTGGTAATACCAGAGGTCTAAAATTTGCTCGGCATAAGCGACCGGCGGTTGTAACGAATCCGCCTAGCAAGAACGTTAGGTAGTAGCCACCAGCAAAACCATGCTTGAAAATCCCGCCCCCACAAAAAAATAACATAAAAATAAAATAAAAATCAATCATCCCGCCTTCATTGAGCATGGATCCTTACCCAAAATGCTGAAGTGATAAAGGTGATCATGCTGCTTTTAAAGCCAGGTTTCTTTCCCTTCCTGGCAACGCGTTTGTACATTGTCTCACGAAGCCATACGTTAGTCTTCATGTTCCAGGAGTCCAGCAAGACCTTGAAGTTTGGTGGCCACTCAATCAATAAAATATTAACATTTGCAGCGCCGTCCCATCGACTACCTCCGGAAGCTGTGTAGCCTGTAAACCCAAGACCAGTGAGGATGCAAGCACCCTGATTTTGGTTAACCATCAGGGTTCGTACAGACAAAGGAATGATTACCTCGCTGAGCAACCAGACCGAATAATATTTGAGTCTTGCCACAGTTCCCATAAGTTGAACCGTGAGCAATCTGTTAGATAGAACTAAGTGTGTATGAATATATTACGGATTTTGTATTTTTGTCACCTGTTGGGAAAACTCTTTTGCATCCACGAATCGGTTAATACACTTTGATACGGATAATTTCCACGGAGCACGGTAAAAAGCCCCAAACAAGCAAATCCGGCCCCCATCCGCGTGTACGCTACCCGTTTCCGCCCATGGAGAGCACCTTTGACACTGGCATTATCTCCCGTGGACTCGAACAATGATCCATCCACGAGTGCAGCATATGTCGCGTACTCGGTATATGGCCCGACCAGAGTGCCAGGGAAATAGAAACTGGACGCGCAGTAGTTTATAAGTAGTCTGTGATGTGAGGTGGCGCCACTAACGCGTATCCAAAAAACTCCAGTAGTGATGGCATTGTAACAACACGGTGCTTCAACTGCCAATGATCTAATTCCTTTATGATCCATGAACTCTATAAGTGTGTGCCCCTAGACAATAGTGAACCGCTTGCCTCTGCTTGGCGACGCCCGTCCCATACGTTCCAGGCAAAAGTGGTAAGTTTCATAGTTAGCACCATTTGAGGACCGCTAATGTCAAATGTCTCATAAGGGATATCGTATATGGCGCGGTAAGCGTGACTGGATGAGGATGTCAAGCATTACCATGTAATAGGAGCATCTACCTCACTTGATAGTCAACAGACCCATATCAACTCTACGCCGAATCAGTAAATATGTTCAATAAAAGGAGGAGCTCTGCCCACGCAAACACGACCCATGGCATGCTTGATCCTCGCAACGTCGAGGTCAAGACATAAGTCGCCAGAACGCTGAAGAGGAGGTGCAGTACTGCTGGCCACAAGTTTAAGACAGGTAACAAGAAAATGGCCGACACCGCTATGCTAAATATGTGTTTCAAAGCCGGCGACGAGTGAGGCAGCCGGACATAGATGCTGCCTAAAGGATAGCTTACGACCAAACAACTTATGAGCTAAATGGCGTTGTAAGCATCGGGAAGAAACATAGGGAATCTGGCAACGAGCCTTGATTTGGTCAAGTGATGCCCCTGTAAAATCGGCTAGAGGTTGGAATAGGCCGTCCATGATGGCAATACTTAGCTTGATTGCAAACCTAACGCGTCCACAGGTGTACACATCCAAGATGGCTTTGCCAGTGCCGCTCCGTACTTCGTTAACTCCAGACGAACTGGAATTAGCGGCTACGGAACAACTAGTTGATATTGTTCCACTGTTTAGATCGGACAGAATAAGGCTGATCTCTGTATGTCTCCGTCCATCCGAACGCGTGATGTGGCTCTCACACACATCTACGCGACAGGGAACATATGGTCCTTTCCGACCACCTACAAGAACGAGGGTGCCACTATGGCTTGCAACAAACTTGAAACTGAAGAAGAAGTGTCGGTTGGTCCCCCCAGCATGGCTTTCTGTTGGTGTGGTGGCCCATCCGCATTTTGCGAGAATATATCTCAATGATCTTTAGAATTTCTCCAGGAAAGACTTGCCCAAGAGACTTCCGCTGAAGGTTTCAGTTCGCTCCCATTCCGATTTTCAGAAATCGGTAAAGTAATGCTTGATATGTCAGTGTCTTCTGCAGCGAGACGTTCTTTCGCTAAGGCATCGCAGAGCATCGGATGATCTATATAACCCCGATAAAATACGTAGTCTACTCAAAGATTTACGAGAAGCTCGGCAAGCCAAAAGTCGAGAAGGTCTTAGAAAATTAGACCACTTGACGCTTGGAGTATGTGATCGCATTTTAAACCCATTGGTAATTTGGCTAAGGATTTCAGCTACCACATTTATGCGCGATGGAAATAAACGAAATTCGTCCTTTTTTTGTCAAAGCTATGGATGTAATGGGGAAGATCAAAGCCGAGGCGATTCCTGAACAATTTCCAAGACAGGAGATCCTACAAGATAACGATTTTTGATTCCAAAACCCAGGAACGCATGTTACTAATTTAATCAGTGAACCAAGCAATTGTCGTGCAACGCACTTAAATACTATATTTCCTTCGTGTTTGTCACCTTGGCAGCCAACTCCTCCAGGCGTCGTTGTAAGAAGTTGATTTCCTTCAAAATAGTTTCGTCAGGCGACTGTCCCATGGTGATGTGAGTGATTGACGGTTACGTTCTGGAATGGTGAAGACATACTTGAAGAGTGTTGGGAAATTCCTTAACAAGATCCTTAAATTCCACCTTGCAGATCTTTAATCCATCTTCATGATCAACTTCAGGATCTCGTGCCTCAGGCGTATCTTCATCGCCGAAGCCTGAATCGCCAAACCAGTTTCGTATGTATGTCCTTTTTGTGCTCATGACTGCGTCGCAGATGGCAAGGATCGTAAGGGGTACGGAAAACACTACAAGCATTATGTATTTATTGAGCTAGATTTGATTATTATTAACTCGATTTGATGAAATACATTCAGAGAGCCAAGAAACTTGTACCTTCGCATAGTTTGCTTTGGAAAGAATAAATCTGAGTTTCTGTCAGCCAACATGGGGTAACAGCGCAGAAGCATGACCAACTCGAACGGTGCGACAAAGAAAATTTCGAGGAGGTTAAAGGGCGGGGGATACACGTATTGGTCTGGTGCCCTGATCATAGCAACGGTTTTACCAGCAAAAAAGGCAAGATATTGTGCCTCAGCATCATCAACAACCTGTGTGAAAGCATGAGGATACAAACACTGATCGGCAAGAACGCGAAGCTCACATCCTGGTATGCGGAAGCGAAGAGAGACACCAAGATGTTGAGCAGAATAACAGTGTTGGCGAAATTCCAGCTAAAATGCTATATTATTTCGAGTAGTATGTAGAGGAAAAAGTCTTACAAATAATACAAAATCAACCCGAAGGTACTTGATGGTAACAAGTCAGTGGATTAGGAGAGGAAGTTCTGGTGTCGCCCACTTGGTTCCAGATGTTTCAAAATCGGGTGATCTTAGGTTTGCACTTAAAATCGCCCGAGCCTCAATTTGATCGGTCACTCACCCTAACATTGCTTGCACTAACGTGTTTATGATCTACAACAATAACAAGAAATTATGATCTGGAACCCCTTGCTGGCGCGAGAGACTGACCAAGGTACTACGCTCCGTTTGGCCATCACTAACAAAGGATAAATATACCATCCAGAAATATACGAGTAGGACAGACCTGGCATCAAGAGCCACCATTGCTTGGATAAAACCAGCAAAGAGTAAAGCCAGAAGCTGAAAGGGTGGGGAAAGATTAAACGATGAATGTGTCATGTATCGTGACTTACTGCAAAGAAAATAGTACTCTCTTGAAGCATACGTCCTACGCATATCTGCATCGTGCCAATATATCTGTTGCAATCAGTCACTTGAAACATGAGTTGAGTTTATATACTTACTTCGCTCCATCGAAGACGGTGATTAGTCCTATTCTTTCATCAATCGTCCGTACCGTGAGGCATGCACGGTGTTACTTACGCATCCTGTGGAAAGATCATTATTAAAAAGGCATTAGCCATAGACGAATGCACACCAGATTAATGGAGCAACACAACTGAGAACCTGAAAACTCCTAAGGTGCTGGGTACCGTTCTCGTCATCGCTGACAATACCAATGGCACGCAGCACAAAGGCAGTGATCAATAATCCGAGAGTTGTGATAGATATAACCGTCCAAAAGTTCATGAACCCGGCACGCCATGAGAAAAATCGCGTTGCTGTGTATAGCTATAATAAAAGAGGGGAGAAAGACAAAGTTTAATGCTGCTTGGTAGTTGTCTACAACTAATACGTGCCTTATGAATCTCTGATAAGGAGATTGGATACGACATTATCATACACACGGAGATGAAGACAACGAACCTTCCAATGTAAAAGCTAAAGTCATAATGTACAGAATATACTCCCAAACCTCTAGTGATTGATGGCGCGGATCAAGTCTTTCCAGAGGCTGTCGCACTGCAAGTAGAAGGTCAACTTTGACATAGTAAGAACCTGTAGCTAAATTGACCTGCTTGTGAGTACGTAAGTAGGAAGAACAACCAGATAACGATGCGGAAAGTGTTTTGATAGCTGGAAATAACAAATATAAATGATGAGACACTTTGTAATTGAAGAAAATAGTCAAATCATACCGTGGAACGAAAAGTCGGGAGGGTTCGAAATGACCCAAAAGACCAGGTTTCCTAATTTCTTCGAACGGGACGTCTAGAGCGAGTTGAATGAAGACGCGAGCCATTAACAGGAATGCATACAATCAATGTCTTCTTGTTCATTGTACTTTTGTACTAAGCGTCCCTCCCAAAGAGAATTGATGACTGTGCATATGTCAGCACCAAGACTGATTATTGGGTGATGATCAGGATAACATTTTTACTGACCAAACTGGGATTCACTCGAAGACAAGAATATAGAACTTAAAAGCAGATTCAGAACAATTACAAAATGTTCTGCATTTAATAACTTGCCAGTGATCATCTATGGCAAATTCTAATGCGCTGGATGGGTTGCTGATAATTCCATCAAGTTGTCGATATTTGTAACGAGTACTCATGATAGAGTTCAGACGGTCAGGTCCCATGTTGTGCACAATCCTACGGGCGAGGACCTCACAGGCAGTTGCTGCAGACGGTGAAAGAACAGAGTCAAGAAAAAAAGGGGCGAATGTGAGCGAAGTGGATACCTCGCCCTATGTTCTCGTCCCAGTCGGCAATGTTGTATGCAGCGTCTCTGCGAAAGGGGAAGTAACATAGTAAGGTATCAGAGCGCCAATAATGGAAGGTTATTACTACCTCATGAAGGTGTGGCGTGCGCGGAGGAGAGAAAATGGGAGTGCCTCCACGAAGTCTCCAGCCGAAAGAACATAGGCAGAGATAACTGTAGCACGTCGGAAGTGGCCCCAGATTCGCTTCAACAAGCATCATGGACAGAGAAAAGAGACGAACCACCAGGAGTAATTATTCTGCTAGTGGGATCTTTTAATGACTCAACGGATACTTCAACTGGCAAAAGTTGGAGTGTCAAAGCCCGGACCCGATGTATCAGCTCTAGATGCTGGTAAGCACATAATAAAATTTTCCTAATGCCTCAAGCGATTCACTGGTTATGATATCTGGACTCGCGTTGATTGACTTCACGGAAAGTACAGAGTTACCGTCCCCGGCGTCCATGTAGAATGGTTTGATTTTGATTCGATACCAGGGAATAGTACAAAACGCCGAGTGACTGTGACAAGTCCCACGGTAGAACAGAGAGTCATGCCAGTGAGTACCTAGGTTTCGTTTATAGAAAATCATCCCTCATTTCTTTTAATCTAGGCATATCACTCTTCACTAAACAATGTGACGGATGTTCGTCTTGTTGGGAACACTCCAATCCTGCCCATAAAGAGCCGAATTCGAGGACCGGCCCCATTAGGTTATATCTCCTTAATGCTGCACTGTCCATGTTTGACTGAGTGATTGTATATGTTCAGCGGACCCTAACGCACTAGACATTATCGATGAAACTCTTGATCTATTTCGCGCCAATTCTTTGTTTCGGAATTTCGAGATTAAAGGACCCGCAGATCGCTTATTGATCATTCTCATCCTGTTCAGCTCGGACTGTTTGACAAAAATTTCTTCATCAAGGACGCCTCCAAGCCAGCTGGAAGCATCCAAGTCGCTTAACACTCTGGCAGTAGACAGTTTTCCACTACCAGGGGACGCAAACTTTGCTTTAAATGCACATTACGCTCCACCAGGGAATCGTCCTGATGCAGGTTCGGACATCGTTGCTATATAGAACATCTTGTTTTTGATAAATCAACATTGCAGATTATCTTCGTCAATATCTCACACAAGCTCGACAAGAGCTCGCCGCACGACTTGTTGATCGACTGTATGCAGACGGGACTGGGAAGCCTAGCAAATGGTGGATGTCTTTCACTAAAAGGAGATTCATGAACAGGAGTCTAGGAAACTAGAAAGCAAACGCCGAGTCTATGTTGCTTAAGCAGATGGCAGGCATTTAAGCTCATTCTATATCACATGAGGGAACTTGTAATCGTTGAGCAGGAACGACTAGTTTAATGGGGTGGAGTTAGCGATAATAGCTCTCAGCTAAATGTTTCACGAGACATACAATGATGCTTGCAAATTAAGAACCCAGACTACCCAGATTTTGACTACCGTTTCCGTCTCTTTCTTTCGTTTGGGTTTTTTCGCCCATAGCCAATGGGCGGCATATCAGACTTCCCATTACTTCTCCCCTTTCCCCCAGCGCCCACCACTAGCATTTCTGGGAGCCAGTCTGGATCCATCCAGTCAAGTTTAACACCAGTGCCACCGTTTGTGCTAATTGCATTAACCATCTTTTTTTCCTCTTTCAGTTTGCGTCCCTCAGCCCGCTTTTCAGCACGAAGCCATTCGGTCTGATCTTCCCGTAAAATAAGGCCCTCTCCCCCACCAGTTTTCGACGATCCTGGTTTAGGCGCTGGAATGGAAAACTTTGTTCCACGTGTTCTCCATTGAAAGTTATTCTTCAGGTGAACCTGAAGCATGGCTTCACCATTTTCTGAGGCAAGCGGTGAGGAGACAGAAACAGATGTCCTGAGCAAGGTAGGATTGCCACATGACGGACAAAACCTTTTAGATGGGTCTTTGCAGATTCTTTATGGTAGGGAGTGAGCATTGATGCTAGATGATAAATTAAATTAAGACACATACTTGAAACAAGCATGGCATCTCAGCACCCATGTCTTGATTCGGTTGATACGTTTGCCTTCTACACCAATTAGGTCGAGACCCATTTGAAGTAAAACGTTCTGCATAGCAAAGTCAGCGGTCATGCAGCCAACAGCGAGAATTTTCGGTTCGTCGGCACTGCTGCTGAGACCGCCTCTACTGTGCCGAGTTCTATTCGGTACTTCCTCAGCGGGGAGTAGCTCCAGGGCACGTGATTTGTGTAGCTCAACGTTGGTAGGAGTAATCCATTCACCTCCATCATCTTCTTCAGATGAAGGGTCTTCAAAGAGGGGATTCGTTTCGATAGCAGAATCAGAAAGGGGGTTTTCTGCAGAGGTCGCTGCAACGTCTAACCCTGTTCCCGATAAAGAAGTCAATTCTTTCGTTCCATCGACATGAATACCACCAAAGGAAACGACCAGGTCTTGAAGCGCATCCGGAGAATTGTCACCAGAAGGTACCTCGGGCGTATTAGCCTGGCCAGGAGGTGAATACTATGGTTTAGAATGAGTAGTCAGACTGACAAACAACATGTAAATGCACCATTGGAGACTCTGTCTGGCGCTGCTCTTCAGCCTTGGCTTCCATATCCACAGCGTAAGTCAGAGCTAGCACACATAAATCGGCGTGCGATAGCACAGCGTAATCCCCGGTCTTCTTCGCAAATTCTGTAACTGACACGAATTGTGAGAACACATTATACATATACAAAGTCTGCTAACCTTTCATCAAAGCAACTGCATCAGGGCTCCGAGTTTCAATTTGCACACCTGCTGTTAAAGCAAGTCTCTCGAAGTGTTCCTGTGCCCGCTTGTCTTTGAGTTCGTCTAAGACTTGGGGAACTGT
Organism: Chroogomphus rutilus; assembly: GCA_003314275.1. Taxonomy (NCBI): domain Eukaryota; kingdom Fungi; phylum Basidiomycota; class Agaricomycetes; order Boletales; family Gomphidiaceae; genus Chroogomphus; species Chroogomphus rutilus. Next base: position 1,602 of record QLPI01012822.1, on the reverse strand, counting down.
AAGATAGCGTTCAGCCAGCCCCCTCAAAGGCGTCAATGAGAGTAAGGGCCCGGCATCGAGGATCAACTTTTTGACTTTCGTTGCTGTGGCTGGCATTTTTATCCTGAGAACAACTGGCGTGACGAGCTGAGTGTGACATGCTTACTCAATAGTCCTTTATACCTCTGCACCATATGACCTCGTGAGCTACTAAGCACTTATTTCACATTTAGTCTGAATGTGTGAAACTACAGATACAAAATTGTTGTACTCCCGGGCGATGGGATAGGTCGGTACTGACACCCCCAGCTTAACTAGTCTACTGCTGATTCTTAACCAATAGGACCTGAGGTGGTTGCTCAGGCCGTGCGGGTCCTGGAAACGGTCGCTGAAAAAGCGGCCGGAGCATTCTATCTCAGCCTCCACACTCATTTAATCGGAGGCGCTGCCATTGATGCGACTGGAGACCCATTGCCTGAGGCAACCCTACAGGCTGCGAAATCCGCAGATGCAATTTTGATGGGTGCGATCATACCTTAGAGGGAAGAGGGTGTTTGACCATTTCGCAGGCTCTGTGGGTGGTCCAAAATGGGGTGTAGGTAAGGTTCGTCCCGAACAAGGACTTTTGCGACTCCGCAAGGAGCTTGGATTATACGCAAACATCCGACCTGCTAATTTTGCATCCGAATCACTCGTGGCCCACTCGCCTCTCAAAGAATCTGTTGCTAAGGGCGTTGATTTCATTGTCATACGTGAGCTTATTGGGGGACTTTATTTTGGCCAACGGAAAGAACAATACGATGAACCCAAGCCGGACGCAGCTTGGGACACCATGATTTATACTGTCCCGGAGGTGCAGCGCATCACACGGGTTGCAGCACAGATTGCAATGACTACCAATCCTCCATTAGCCGTGCATTCGATTGACAAGGCGAATGTGTTAGCCAGTTCCCGGTTGTGGCGCAAGGTGGTCACAGAAACTCTCGCAAAGGAGTATCCCCAACTCAGCCTTGACCATCATCTTGTCGACTCTGCAGCTATGGTTATTGTTTCAAACCCGAGGAAGCTTAATGGTATCATCTTGACGGAAAATATGTTTGGGGATATGTGTGTGATGAGGCGACGGATCCATAGTTGTCACTGATGCCGAGCGTTTACAGCTTGTCCGACCAGTCAAGCGTCATTCCAGGCTCCCTTGGCCTCTTGCCGTCTGCCTCCCTGGCAAGTTCTCCTTTGACGGGTCCCTCAGATCAAACCGCGCCAGGCTTATACGAACCTATTCATGGGTCTGCGCCTGACATTGCGGGACAAGGCATTGCCAATCCTATAGGTACCATTTTAAGCGTAGCCATGCTCTTGCGCTATTCCTTAGGGTTAGAGCAGCAAGCGCGGGCGGTAGAACTAGCCGTGAGAAAGGTTCTCGATGATAAGGGGTTTGGGGGTTTGGGTCTGAGGACGAAGGACTTAGGTGGAGACACTGGGACGAGCGAAGTTGGTGACAGGGTTGTCCTTGTTTTGAAAACTCTCCTGTAGAGTTTTCATTAGTAAATCCAGTCACAGCTGTGACACTTGTAGAGTCACGTGATAGGTTTCTTATACGCGTCGCACTTTTACCTCAAATTC
>QLPI01012814.1:0-11872 GCA_003314275.1 Chroogomphus rutilus | reverse complement strand
GGAAATACATCAATTTGATGTTAAAACTGCATTCTTACATAGTAAACCCACTGTCAAGTACACGTACCGAGACCCATCCACTTGGCAATGCCGACCGAGCAACCATCCTATGTCTATGACCAAGTGTCCACGCTGCATACATAACACTTGGTACACCGGTCTCGGCTCGGTACATCCACCATCCACACTCCTTGTCCTCACCCTTCAGTCCGTCTCACCTCGGGACTTCCTGTCCTTGTATTATCCTCGGACACCATTGTTTTATACTCAGCCACTCCCTATTGTCCTATCCTTGGCCACATTTCTATTATCCTATCCTTTATTGTCTTATCCCTGTTTTGCATTCCTTCATTCTAATTTTACTCATTGTGGACAATAACCACATGCTCTGCATACCTTGTTGTTCCACATTCCTTATTCTACATGTCGCTTCTTAAACCTATATAAGTAGGACATGCATGTACATATTTCCTCATTCTGGGTATCGACTAGGCTTAGGCCCTTCTACCTTCTTCCCCTCTGTTAAAATCCTCGACTCGGGCTGGCATTACCAGCATCCTCCCGAGTACCTGTCTGTTGCAAATCGGTGGCACATACGGCAAGTAGGGCACAACGCACGAGTACGTTGAAGCTAATGCCACTACTCTTGGCCTGCAGGACTTGGCCGTAGTCCGCCCGACCTTTCGACAGTACCCCTCGGCAGTACCAAAGTCCATCAGTACCCAAAGCTTGACACCCACAGAAGATGTATAGATGGAACAACCTGAAGGAATGAAAGAGAAAGAGCCCTGGGTATGTAAATTACATAAATCCCTATATTGACTAAGGCAGCTGGAAGATGCTGGTATGTATGGTTATATGAGGATTTTCAGGGTGAGTGTGGATCACAGCATCTTTGTCAAGCAAAGTGACTTGGGACAAGCCATGACCATGGTCTATGTTGATAATATAGCAGCAAGGAGTAACCCTGAAACTCTTTAAAAAAACAATCTTTGACCTTCAGTGAGTCATTGATATTGCTGACATGGGACCAATAAAATGGTTCCTTGGCATAGCAATCACATGGGACTATATGAATCACACAATCTCCCTCACTCAAAGCACATATATTGATACAATCCTGTCACACTTTGGAATAAATGAGTCTTATACTGTCTCCACACCACTTGACCCAAATGTCACATTGTCAAAAGCTACAGAGGGTTAAAAAACTACCCCAATGTTTGTGCATTTTAGAAAGATTGATATTTTGTGAAGGAATGACATCAGCAGAAGTTCTGAAAATTTCACATGATATACTAGAACATGTTGGCTATCTACCAACTTAAGAGATCATGCCAGTCCAATCAAAACTCATTGCTCAATAAATCAAACAAAACAATCACTCATTGAGGCAGTTTTTTTGACCCTCTTTTATTTTACAATCTAATACTTTGTATAACCTCCCTTTGCCTTTAAAACTGCCTGTATCCTCCTAGGCATGCTTTATATTAGCTTCTGGCATGTCTCTGGTGGTATTTCAGTCCACTCCTTTGCCACCCTGTCCTATAATTCATATACTCCATTGGGTGGTATTGTTACATACCATTGAAATGGTTGGTGAATACATGTAACAAGTTGCTGTTTAAATAGTGCCCACAGACTAATGCCAGATAACCTGGCATAGTGGCCTTTTGGCCCAGTTGAAAGAACACATCACTGTGGGAATTTGTTGCCTTTCACAGTATGCCAGGTTGCAAAGGTCAGCGGTTCAAATCCCTGTGTGCGCAATAATTTAGAGGGTTGTTGCAATCACTTGGACCCCAGGAACCCTGGCTTACATGATGTCCATGACATCATGGGGGTCTGCTATGTCAAATAGTATTTAGAGTACTTGGGGGGAGCCACAGACAGGCCTGAGAAACCTGTTAAGATATCATCACTGTGGCACCTCAAGGGCTCGGTACCTAAGGGGAAGGTACTGTTATATACCATTGAAATGGTTGGTGAATACATGTAACAAGTTGCTGTTTAAATAGTGCCCACAGACTAATGCCAGATAACCTGGCATAGTGGCCTTTTGGCCCAGTTGAAAGAACACATCACTGTGGGAATTTGTTGCCTTTCACAGGTATGTGTTAAATCCGTGTGTCGGTGCTTAGCTAGAGGCTTCCGGGAGGGTTTCCGGAGGGTTCCGAATGGTTTCCAAAGGGAGGGTTCATACTCCGGGGATGGAGAGACTAAGGGTCAGACTCAGGATTGGAATCGGAATGGGGACGGGAGTCGGGAAGCACCAGGGGTCTTAGACTGTTTGCGGTATAGGGTGATATGAGTGGTTCGAGGTCGCAGGGACTTGGCTTCAACTTATGTGTTGCGCCCTCCTCGATCATTTGTCCCTAATTTTGGAAAGTTGGAAAGTTTACTGGAACTTAATCGGAAACTATGACACAGAATTAAGTCGATATTTGTACTGGCGAATAGTCCAGTTGACTGATGACTTATATACATGTATCTAGTCTTGTACTATCTTTTACCGAGTAAAGACAAGGGGGGGAAGAGAGTATAAGGGGCAATATAAAGCAAAGAACAAAGGAGTGAGGTACGCGATGATCCTGCGTGTCATCTATCAAAGGAGTGGAATCTTGACTTTCAGAGTCTTCGGAGGTTCGGAAATATGGAACCTTGGAATGATGTATCGGACATCCGGAATTCGGTTATTCAGACTTTGAGCAATCGGAAAGGTCCCGGAAACGGTGCGGGTGGTTGTGGGGTTTAATGTGGGTTTATTGGCAGCATGGGCCATAACAGTATGTCATATTACTGGAGTTTGGCCTTGAGGTATTGCCAGAGGTGTTCAATGGGATTTAGATCAGGGGATTGAGCAGGCCACTTTGTGGGAATGATGTTGTTTTCAGAAAACCACTGGTCTTCCTTTTTTGAGGTATGTTTCAGATCATTGTCCTGTTGGAAGTACCACTTATCATTAGCCATCTCCAAACTTTCAATGCTCTCCTCCACTCCCTCCTCTAAAATCTCACAATACTGCACTACATCCATGTTCCCCTGAACCTCTATCAGCTTCCCCACCCCATTCTAGCCCATACACCCCCAAACCATCAAATTATTTCCCCTTCCATCTTTGACAGTTGACTGGTTCCCCTTGTTGCTTCCAAACATACACCTTCCCATCTGACCCAATCCTATTGATTTTTGTCTCATCAGTCCACAACACACTCTTCCAGTCCTCCAAAGTCCAATTTTCATGGTATTGGGCAAAATTTAGATGTTGCTGATGATATGACCCCTTGAGCATAGGGACTTTCTTCTTTGTTGCTGATCTAAAGTGTTAGGATTCGGTGATGCTGAGATAATCGGTTAAGTCCTACAAACCACTTCAGAGTGGCTAGGCTTCAACGTGCTCGTGAGTTGTGCCCTGCTGTTCCATGCGTGCCACTAATTTGGATCAGGAGGAGTCTTGTGAGGATGCCGAGGGTGTCGGCTCGAGCAAAGGACTTTAGAGATGGGGAACAGACAAAGGGGTATGAACTGATTTGATATTCTGAGTGAGGAACTATCTACATACATCCCGCTACTTATATAGTTAAGAAGCAAGATGTGGAACAGGGTGGCGTAAGGAATGGAAAACAATAAGGTATGAAAAAACCACATGGGGGCATTGTCCACAGTGATCAAGAATAGAATAAGGAATGTAAGCGGGATTAGAATAATGGAGTATGGCTGACAACAAGATAATGAGGGAGTGGAGGAGGAAATAGAACAATGGAGATGACCGGAGATAAAACAATAGGGCCGCGACCGAACAATAATGAAGTAGTAATATGTTTCAGGGAGAGCGAGTCAAGGAATGGATAGGGGGTGAGAGAACAATGAAGAGGATAGGGCGAGAGGAGTGGTCCAGATGATGTACCGGGTGTACCAAGCCAAAGCCGCGTGATAGTGTAAGATGATGTGGGCAAGGGCCGGTTGGTCGGTATTCCTGAGTGAGCTGGTACTCGGTTTTGCGGACTTGACAGTATCCCCCCTCTAGCAGCTGAACCCATGAAGCCGGTAGGCAGAGTTGAAAATAGAGTTCCGGGTGTTAGCGTGATGTCACAGATTTGTTTGGGGAAATTCCCAGGCTTTCCATCAACTATCTCCTTGCTCCCATCAAAGGATCAGGGCGAGGAATGGGTGCCATAACCGATGATGAAAAGGAACAGTTCGAGAAGAAATGGCTTGAATGACAGTGTTAACAGGAGCAAGAGGTAGCAGATGGGGCTACTGAGGCTCAACTGAAGGCAGACAAGGAAGCTGCCAAAAAGGCAAAAATGGAGGTAGAGCAGGCAGAAAAAGTTGCTAAGGAGGCGTTTGAGACAGCAGCCAAGGCTGCTCATCTAGCTCGGGAAACTGCCCAGGCAGCTGAGGAGAAGCGGGTCTATTTGGCCCAGCGGGCAGTTACTGGGGCTCCTGAGGAGAAAGGCAATGTGAAGGCCAGCCAGGACATTGCAGGGCAGAGCAAGACACTCAAGAACGAGGGTGTCACAGCTGTCAAAGATCCCGAAGACCCAGGTGTGCCGAAGATGATGACGCGTAAGAGGGGTATGGACATGGATACGGGGCTGAGTAGGAGAGGTAGGCTGAGGGGGGCCCAGGTACATGGGTTGTTTTTTCTTATTTTTTGTCCTTGTTTACTTATTTTTTATCAGCCCAAAAAGAAGCTGACCCGGGAGTGGTCACCCTCTCTTCGCCCTCCTTGCGACCATTGCAAGGAATGCGGGGAGGCCTGCTCCGTCAGAAATGTGGGAGTGGCGTGCAGGTGCTGCAATGCGTGCCAGGTAAAATGTAGTCTGGCAGCACCTCGGCAGCACAAGGCAAGGAGTCGAGAAGAGGTGGAGTCGGAGAGTAAAAGTGAGGAGGAGCAGAGTGGAGGGGAGGGGACAGAAGAGAAGCGGCCGATGAAGAGGCTGAGGAGGGCTGTTATGATGCGACCGAGTGAACAGCCGGTGGCCATACAACCGAGCGGGCGTGAAATGACAGTGGAAGTCCCATTGTCCAGGAGGTTGGGGTCACGGTGACTTGCCGAGATCTGGGAAGACATACTCCAAGAGTAGGCGAGGTTGAACAGGTTACTCCTTGAATTAGTGGAAGGAATGAGGTTCATGGGTCATGCGATAGTTCTCTTACATGAGAGTCGGCGCGGGGAGTTGGCAGTGCCGGTGATTCTGGTTGTTGCGGAGGAGTCGGATGGTGAGGATCCAGGTGAGGATCAGTTGAAGGATGATGAGGGTGAAGAGAAAGGGAAGGACAAGGAAAAGGGTAAGGATGTTGATGAGGAAATGGTAGTAGTGGAAACTTTGAAGGATGACTGATAATAATAATAATTTTTTTCTTTTATAAAAAGATAAGGAAGGAAATAGAAGCATGTGAGCAGAAGAAAACAAGTGAACCTGCCGGAGTTTGTTTTGGCAGATTCAGTCGAGTTGGACGGAGGGAGGAGAGGTTAATGGTATTGGGAATAGCGTGTTGGAATGTCGTAGGGTTGGGATGGGTAGGAATTGAGGTCGAGATAAAGAGTGAATGGGAGGGGTTTCCGGGAGGGGGATGTTTTCGGGAGGGGAGGTGCATAGTGTGAAGTGTTTCTGGCTGGTTGCCACCCCCCTGTCTAGGTAGACATCCTATTGTCTACAAGGTGTTGGCTCCTAGCTGAAAAATGGGAAATAATGGTGTGAGCATCTGATGCAATTATGAGAATCGGATAAACAGGAACAGATGGGAACGGAAGGAAAAGACCTTGGCCGAACATGCCGAATGGTGCCGCTGACCAAGAGGCCTGAGCTAAAAACTTTTTGGCAGAGCTTCCAGTGACGGAGCAGGATCCTGGGTGAGACTTTTGGAGCAGTGGTGTGTGCTGACTGGACCGAGGCCATCGGACGCACCTAAAGGCGTTAGTGGTGTGATGGAGCGTAATACTGCCCAATACCCTGTTAATCAACGGATTATAGTGGGTGAGCAAGTTGTGACCGAATATTGCCGACCGATGGATCTAGTGACATAATAACGGATGGGTGGACTGGTTGTCCTAATGGAGGATCTAGTGACATGTCTATGTATTCAGTAATAACCGAATTAGCAGTACTGGATCGAATTCTAAGGCAGAATAACATAAGGGTGTAACTATGAATGGATGATGACTGAGAAATTGAATGAAAATTTGGGGGCATAGGAGCATTGATCTACACCTCACTACTAGCATCTACCGAGTCAATGCAACTCTCGGTATGCTCAGAGGCTAGCAGATAGCGGACTATTCTTTGGTCACCGTTGCTGAGTCCTCAGCATTGACGTCCAAGGCATCGGATGCCTGTGAGATGGAGTTGGGAGTGGTGGTGGTCACATGGGCTTTGGTTGCCTTGGGGCATTCAGCAACTTTGTGATTACTGGCAGCACAGAGGAGACACAGGTTGTGGTCTATGCATCTTTGATGTTCGGTCGGGAGAAGTTTGCCATCCTTTCCGAGGGTCTTGGTATACTCGGGTGGGTTTGGCTCAGGCATTTTCCCGTCTTTGTTCTTGGACGTATCCTTGCTGCTATTATCATTGCTGTTATGTTGCTGGCGGTTGTCCGAGGTGGATCTGTTGCCAGGCTTGTCCGATCTGATATCTTTTCTCGGCTCATCGCTGCCCTCCACAGACTGTTCAGCCTTTCGCTCCCAATACCTCATGTCGATCCTTTGAACACAATTTTGAAGTTCATCGAGTGTACAGGGTTTGTCAAAATGGATGAGACCATCTTTGATGCATTTCGGCAGTGCCGTGTATGCCTTGCGGAGGAGGGCATTGTCGTTGTAGTCGACAAAGGCTGCGAGCCTGTAAAATTCCACAAAGAACCGAGTGGCTTTGTGGTTGTCCTGCATGGTTAGCTTTTCGAGGGCCATCTCAGAATTGGCTCTTTCATCCCAAGAGCCGAAGTTGATCTGTAATTCATCGATAAAAAGGTCCAGGTTGCTGGTCCAATGGGGTTCCGTATTGGGATTACCCGTCAGATAAGGCTTGAAACATTCCAGAGCTGTTCCTTTCAGGTAGGAGACCATGTAATTGACTTTTTGCCTATCATTGGGGAACGAGTTAGGCCGGGGCAGAAGTTCATTCTGCAAAGGAAGATAAAACCCTGTAACTTCTTTGGGTCGGTTCCGTCGAAGGGTTCTGGTTCTCAGATTCTGGCAGCTTGACTGTCTTGTCGGTGGTTCCGGGCAGTTCTGCCGAGTTCAAGAATGGCGTTCAGAAGGTCATGATTGTTGGCCGGGTTTATGGGGGCCCTGGCCCTAGGAGGTGGCCCGGCTTGCTGAGCTTGCCTGGGCTGTGGGGCTGGTCGGGCTCGGGGAGCTTGCCTGGCCTGTGGCGGTATAGCCGTGGACGGAGGAGGTGCGGCTGCAGGTTGCAGAGGTACAGCCATGGGCTGACGGTGTCAAGCGTCGGTTACTGACGGACTTCGGTACTGCCGAGGGGTGTTGGCGAAAAGGTCGGGTGGACTATGGCCAAGTCCTACAGGCCAAGAGTAGTGGTGTTGGCTTCAATGTGCTCGTGCATTGCGCCCTACTTGCCGTGCGTGCCACTGTATTTGCCACAGACAGATACTCGAGGGGATGCTGATGATGCCGGCTCGAGTCGAGGACTTAACAGAAGAGAAGAAGGTAGAAGGGCCTAAGCCTAGTCGATACCCAGAATGAGGAAGTATGTACATCCATGTCCTACTTATATAGGTTAAGAAGCGACATGTGGAATAAGGAATGTGGGACAACAAGGTATGCAGAGCATGTGGTCATTGTCCACAACGAACAAAATTAGAACAAGGAATGCAAAGTGGGGATAGAACAATAAAAGACAGGATAATAGAATCGTGACTCAAGATGGGACAATAGAGAGTGGCCGAGTATAAAACAATGGGGTCGTGTCCGAGGATAATACAAGGACAGGAAGTCCCGAGGTGAAACGGACCGAGGGGTGTGGATGGCGGATGTGCCGAGCTGGGACCGGCGCACCAAGTGTTATGCATGTGACGTGGGCACTTGGTTGTGGATATAGGATGATTGCTCGGTCAGCACTGCCGGCGGACAGGTCTCGGTACGTGGACTTGACAGACGGGGTGCAACCACAGGTTGAGGGGGCGCAGCTGTTGGAGTCCGGAGAGGTTCAGGCATGTTCGCCTGATGGTGGTGCTGAGGCTGTTCCTCTGTTTTAGCATCTGTGTCATAGTGTACTGAACCGGGTTCATCCTCTGCCGGATGGGGTTCTTGATCGTCGTTATCATAACCTGCATATTCAATTTCATCGTTGACAACCTCTTCGATGCATGGTTCTTGCTCAAAGGGGGAGGCGAGATGCCATAGTTCTATTGTCGGCGAGGTATACCCAATGAGAAGGGGCAGGGTACCGGAGGCTTCGTGCTCCCTTCGTTGATTTACTGTGGGGGTGAGCTGATTGTCATCCATATGGGCTGTGGATCTAGTTTGTGGGGGCATGATCATAAGAACAGAGGTGGCACAGAAAGTAGTGTCACTCAGAATATACTGTTAGGATTTGGTGATGCCGAGATAATCGGTTAAGTCCTTCAAACCGCTTCGGAGTGGCTAGGCTTCAATGTGCTTGTGTGTTGCGCCCTGCTGTTCCATGCATGCCACTAATTTGGATCAGGAGGAGTCTTGTGAGGATGCCGAGGGCGTCGGCTCGAGCAAAGGACTTTGGAGATGGGAAACGGACAAAGGGGTGCGAACTGATTTGATATTCTGAGTGAGGAACTATCTACATACATCCCGCTACTTATATAGTTAAGAAGCAAGATGTGGAACAGGGTGGCGTAAGGAATGGAAAACAATAAGGTATGAAAAAACCACATGGGGGCATTGTCCACAGTGATCAAGAATAGAATAAGGAATGTAAGCGGGATTAGAATAATGGAGGATGGCTGACAACAAGATAATGAGGGAGTGGAGGAGGAAATAGAACAATGGAGATGACCGGAGATAAAACAATAGGGCCGCGACTGTTACATACCATTGCAATGGTTGGTGAATACATGTAACAAGTTGCTGTTTAAATAGTGCCCACAGACTAATGCCAGATAACCTGGCATAGTGGCCTTTTGGCCCAGTTGAAAGAACACATTACTGTGGGAATTTGTTGCCTTTTACAGCAACCAAACAATAATGAAGTAGTAATATGTTTCAGGGGGAGCGAGTCAAGGAATGGATAGGGGGTGAGAGAACAATGAAGAGGATAGGGCGAGAGGAGTGGTCCAGATGATGTACTGGGTGTACTGAGCTGAGGCTGCGTGATAGTGCAAGATGATGTGGGCAAGGGCCAGTTGGTCGGTATTCCTGAGTGAGCCGGTGCTCGGTGTTGTGGACTTGACACCAATTCAAGAGAATGCCTTTTGGCTATAGGAATGGTCCAGCCATTTTCCAAAGAGTGATGCAAAATGTCCTAGCCCCATACCTTTGGATTTTTGCCTTGGTCTACATTGATGATATTGTGATTTATTCAAAAATGTTTGAAGATCACCTGAATCACTTAGACCAAGTGTTTCATGCAGTCAGTGAATCATGAATTACATTATCACCACCAAAGTGTCATTTGGCATACCAGTCACTCCTCCTCCTAGGACAGAAAGTGTCCAGACTTGGACTTTCCACTCACAAGGAAAAGGTGGATGCTATATTAGACTTAGAAGAACTAAGGAATCTACATGAACTATAGATTTTCTCGGGATGATGGTCTACTTTGCAGCATACATACCTTTTTATGCCTGGCTAGTGGCCCCCCTGTTTGAGTTGTTAAAAAAGGACACTAAATGGGAATGGGGAGAAACTCAACAAGAGGCCTTTAGGTTGTCAAAAGAAGCACTGGTTAGCTCACCTGTTCGTGCATATGCTGTGCCAGGCCTGGGTTACAGAATTTATTCTGATGCCTGTGATGTGGGCATAGCAGCTATTTTGCAGCAAGTTCAGCCCATCAAGATCCGAGACTTGAAAGGGACAAGGACTTAAAACTATGGAAGGCCTACCAAGAAGGACTCCAAGTCCCTAGTCTAGTCATCCCAGTTAGCAAGGAAGAAAATCCACCTGAAGACATCACATGGGACACGGATTTTGAAGAAACCACTGTCAAGGTGGAAAGAGTTATTGCATATTGGTCAAGAACACTCAAACCAGCTGAAAGAAACTACTCACCCACCGAAAGAGAAGCCCTAGCCCTGAGGGATGGACTGGTGAAGTTTCAGCCTTACATTGAGGGAGAGAAGATCACTGCTGTGACAGATCATGCAGCATTACTCTGGAGCAGGACTTTTCAGAATGTAAACAGGAGATTACTCACTTGGGGAGCTGTATTTGCTGCCTACCCAGATCTCCAAGTAGTGCACAGAGCTGGAAGAGTGCATTCGAATATGGACCCTATCTCCAGACTCAGGAGAAGAGTGCCATACCAAGAAGGACCTGTGCAAGATGGATCAGCACACACAATTCTCAACTCAGACCAGGAATTCCTTACTGACTTTTATAAGGAAATTTCCCCCCAATTTGAGGCCAGAATACTCCAATTGATGGCCAAGTTCGAAGAAGAGAATGAAAGAATAGAAGTCAGAACAGTAAAGATTAGTGTGGATGCTGAAACTCACCAAAGAATCACTCCAGTACCATTCCAACCTGCTAGAACTTTCAACCTGGTTGCTACCATTCACCCTAAGGAAACGGAAGAATTTGTTCATGGTTACGACTTGGACCCTTACTTTTCTAAGGTACGAACCAGGCTAAGAAAGGAGGCCGGCTGGAACAATGTTCAGCAACCTTTATTTTCTGAGAGAGAAGATGGACTTATCTTCTTTGAAGACTGGAAAGGAAACCTAAGGCTATGTGTACCAAAGAGTCAGCAAGCAAAAGTCATGAGTGAAACACATGACGAACCAGCAGAAGCTGCCCATGCAGGGTACCATAGGACATACAACTGTTTGGCTGCCACCTACTACTGGCCACGGATGAGTAGAGATGTTAAAAAGTTCGTAGTCAGTTGTGATGTATGTCAAAAGGCTAAATTGAAATGGCACGCACCTATGGGACTGCTGCAACCAATCCCTATACTGGGACAACCCTTTGAAGTGGTAACCATGGACTTCATGCCGGAAAGCAATGGTTACAATTGTCTCTATGTAATCATAGACAAACTCACCAAATACATTACTGTGGTCCCTACTACATCAGATATAGATAAGAAACAAGTTGCTGATCTATGTTTCGAAAAAAATAGTTAGCATATATGGACTACCAAGACAAATAATCACTGACCAAGACTCCCGGTGGACTGGAACATTTTGGAAGGAATTTACAAGGCATTTGGGTGTCAAAAGAGCACTTACCACTGCTCATCATCCTCAGGCAGATGGCCAAACTGAAATAATGAACCAGATCTTGGAGATGGCTCTAAGAACATATGTCAGCCTGGAGCTGGATGATTGGTATGCATACCTTAGACAATTTGTCTTGGGCTATAATACTACTCTGCATACATCTACTGGGTTTAGTCCAGCATTTTTGCTCTATGGATTCCACCCTACAACAGGAGCCACTGTCTTGCATCAGCCGAATGAAATGGTAGACAGACCTGAGACAGGGCATCTAGGCTATGCACCTGATGACCCGGATGTTTTGGAAAGTTTCAATGCTCAAGAATTCCTAGAAAAATTTGAAACTTACAGATCTAGGGCTAAAGAATCACTATTGTTTGCTCAAATGGTCCAACAAAGAAATTACAATGACGGTCGTTTGGAAATTGAGTTTGAAGAAGGTGACTGGGTGCTCATAGATCCACACTCCCTGGACATGCTCAGAAGCAAAAAGAGACTG
>QLPI01012808.1:0-11685 GCA_003314275.1 Chroogomphus rutilus | reverse complement strand
GATAGGACCTCGGACTTGTCGTCAGGACTCGGAGAGGGCCGTCCCCTGACACTCGTGTGTTGCACCCTACTTTTCATGTGTGCCACTGATTTCAGACAGAAGAAGTACCTGGGAGGGTGCCGGCCCGAGTAAGGACTTCAGATAGGAGAAGAGAAGACAAGGAGGCTTACACCAAGTTGATATCCAGAATGAAGAACTATCTACATACATGCACTACTTATATAGTTTAAGAAGCAAGAGGTGGAACAGGGTGGCATAAGGGATGGAAAACAATAAGGTATGGAGACCATATGTAGGCATTGTCCACAATGATCAAGAATAGAATAGAAAATGTAAATGAGAATAGAACAATGAAGATAAGATGATAGAAATGTGACCAAGAATAAGATAATAGAAAGTGACCGAATATAAAACAATAGGGTTATGGCCAAAGATAAAACAATGATAGAATGTCCTGAGGTAAAATGGGTCAAGAAATAAGAAGTAGGCAGGGTGATGGATAATGAGTGAGGGAAGAGTGGATGGGGGATGGGAATGGGAAATGTGGATGATGAATGTGCTAAGCTGAGACCGACATACCAAGTGACATATGTGTGGATTGGTCACTTGTGTGTGGATGTCAAGCTTTGGGTACTGATGGACTTCGGTACTGCCGAGGGTTGTCGGGCGGACAATGGCCAAGTCCTGCAGGCCAAGAGTAGTGGCGTTGGCTTTAATGTACTCGTGCGTTGTGCCCTACTTGCCGTGCATGCCACCGATTTGCAACAGACAGGTACTCGGGAGGATGCTGGTGATGCCGGCCTGAGTGAGGACTTTAACAGAGGGGAAGAAGGTAGAAGGGCCTAAGCCTAGTCGATACCCAGAATGAGGAAATATGTACATGCATGTCCTACTTATATAGGTTAAGAAGCGACATGTGGAATAAGGAATGTGGAACAACAAAGTATGCAGAGCATGTGGTTATTGTCCACAATGAGTAAAATTAGAACAAGGAATGTAAACTGGGATAAAACAATAAACAATAGGATAATAGGGAATGGGTCAAGGACAGGACAATAGAGAGTGCATGACTATAAAACAAGGGTTGCACACGAAGATAGAACAAGGACAGGAAGTCCCGAGGTGAAGTGGAATGGAGGAACGGGCAGATGGTGTGGTGGTCATGCCAAGCCTAGAACGGCGTACCAAGTGACGTGTATGTGGCATGGACACTTGTACGTGGACATAGAATGGCTGCTCAGTCGGCACTGCCGAATAACCGGAACCTTGGTACGTGTACTTGACAGTGGAATTAAATTGATCGTTTGTGTTACGTCCCATGCCCCCAACAAACCCATACCAACCCCCACAATCACCCACCCCCGTTTCCGAAACCTCCCCGACCACCGAAGAACGGACGATCACCCTCCGTGGTTCCCATTCCCGTGACGTCCATCCGAACCCCCGCTAGTCCGACCCCGATTCCCGTGACCAAGGTTCCACATCTTGATAACCGACGTGCCAGTTTATCGCGTACCTTACTCCCTTGTTCTTCTTTACTATTGACCCCTTGTACTCCCTTTCTTCTTGTTTTATGACCAGCAAAGATAGTACAAGGATAGTCGCATGTATATAGTCTGCCAGTCGACTGGACTGTTCGCTAGTACGAATATCGATTTAGTCTCCCCACCTAGTTTCCGATTCATTTCCGGTAAACCCCCGTCCCCTCTCCGAAATTAGGGACAGATGATCGAGGAGGGCGCAACACATAAGTTGAAGCCAAGTCCCTTCGACCTCGAACACCTCAGTGGCCGGATTGAACCATTCCGCGACCGACCCTAAGTTCCCGGCACTTCCGCCTCCATCCGTAGTCCGTCCAACTCCGCCTTCGGTCCTCGGCCCCGTTACGGACCTCCACACTAACCCGGATAACCCCTTCGGAAGTACTAGCTAAGCGCCTGACACACGGACTTAACAGTTTGGTCGGTACTGCCAAGTTAACGGGTGCTTGGTATGTGTACTTGACAGTTATACTCAACTGAGAAGCTATACCTAGTGAAAGCATGCCAGGACTACTGAAAGCCTACTTCCCACATTCACTCAGAGAATTTCCATTCTACTCTATTTATGGAAACCTGGATATGAATATGATATAGAAAAAGGATGTAGTTGTAATTCAAATATTATCTCCCAAAGGCGAAGAAATGGCAAGGTTCTGAGTAGGGATTGGCTTTAACTTGTGTGTTGTGCCTACTGGACCACACTGGACCTGAATTTTGTAATAGGGACAGTGGAAATGAAGACTGAAATGAATGGAGGAAGCTTAGTCAAAATCTTAGTTGATTTTCTGACTGAAGAGTGGACTACTGAATGTACAAGATCTTATACTACTTGCAAATCTACGAGGAGTCGACTAGATTCCTATAATATATGAGAAAGTCCAAAGATCATAAAGCAAGAACAGAATACTATGTTCCAATCTTGATCTCCTCCATGACATTGAGGGGTGATGTGTCACCCCAATTCCCAATGGAGTTACCCTATAAGGAACATAGTAACAGATCAGATATCAGAGAATAGAAATGACAGAACAGAAATGCGAAATAAGGAAAGTGGAGCAGAATGTAAAAGGAAAATATTTAAAGTAATAAAGACAAAGATGGATGTGTGAGCATATGGAGGATGGATGTAATGAGTGGAGCATATTGAATGTTGTATGTAATTCCAAGATGGATACATGAGGTGCATTGAATTTGAAGGCTGATGAGTGTATAGTTGAATAGGCAAATGAAGGCAGAGTTAGGCTGAACGGGCTGATTTGAATAGTCAGGCATGCCAGTGTAGTGATTCCTAATAACTTCCACTTATATCTGACCTCTTAGACACTCCAAAGAAGGCTTGCATTTATATGAAAATTGACCTCATATATGCTTATCATCTTGTTTGAATTGCCAAAGGGAATGAATGGAAAACAGCCTTCAGGACTTGTTATGGGTTTTTTGAATGGCTTGTTATGCCATTTGGTTTATCTAACACCCCTGCAGCTTTTCAGTTTATGAATGACATATTTGGGGACCTATTAGATATTTGTACAATTGTCTAATTAGATGACATCCTTATCTATTCCAACAATGAGTCCTTGGATATCAACCACATCCATAAAGTATTGCAGTACTGTTGCAAAAACTACCTATTCACTCGTGAAGATAAATGTTCTTTCCACCAAACATCAGTTGAGTACCTTAGATATATCCTATCACCTGATGGCCTTACAATGGTAGAAGACAAAGTCAAATGAATTTTGCAATGGCTGGAACTGTGAAAGGTCAAAGACATTCTCGCTTACTTGACTCACTTGAAAGGGTCTACCCTGGAACTTCACCAAGGAGTGTAGAGATGCATTCAATAAGCTGAAACTGGTATTCACATCTGCACCCATTTTAACTCATTGGACACCTGACTGCCCCTTGATTGTGGAGACAGATGCTTCAGATTATACTTTAGCAGCTATACTCTCTCCAAATACCCCAGATAGAGACTTTCATCCAATTGCCTTTCATTCCTGAACTTTGACTTCCCCCAAACTCAACTACGATGTTCACGATAAAGAACTTCTCGTGATTTTTGAAGATTTTCAAAAGTGGCATCACTACTTGGAAGGTTCCACCAAGCCTATCAATGTCATGACTGATCATAAGAACTTGGAGTACTTTTGTATGACAAAGTTGTTGACTAGATGTCAAGCTAGGTGGTCAGAATACCTTTCCCAGTTTAACCTTATCATTCGTTTCAGACCTGGTCATTTGAACACTAAGCCTGATTCACTCACTAGATAATGGGACATTGTAAAGCCCACAATACCATGCTCTGATTTACTCGGCAGTACCGACCAACCAACCCTTACCCATATCAACCCTTACCAGTGTGTGGCCTCGGCTCGGTACATTCAGTTCATCATTTGGTTCACTTTCCTCATCCCATTCCCTCTATCCTTTGTCATTCATTCATTCCCTGTCCTTCCCCCCACTCACTTACCCTCGGGACACTCACTATTTGTTGTCACTTGGCAGTGGCCCTATTGTTTTATGTTCAGCCACTCTCTATTGTTCTATTCTTACTCATTCTTTTGTTCTCGGCCATACTTCATTGTTCTATTATCATCCACATTCCTTGTTCTATTCTTGATCATTGTGGACAATACTTCCACATGGTTCTTCATACCTTATTGTTCTCCATTCCTTGTGCCACTCTGTTCCACATCTCACTTATTAGCCTATATAAGTAGCCAATGTATGTAGATGGTTCTTTGTTCTGGAAATCAACTAGGTTTACGCCTTCTTGTCCTCCCTTCTCCTGTCCCAAGTCCTTTACCTGGGCCGACACTCTCGGCACTCTCCCGGGTATCCCTCTGTCCCAAATTGGTGGCATGCATGGGAAGTAGGGCGCAACGCACGAGCACGTTGAAGCCATGCCACTATTCCCAGCCTGCAGGACTTGGCCACTCCTCGGCATTCCCGGAGCCTGACAGACATCTACCTAAAGGAGGGGATAAGTGAATACGCCACCATTAATCCCCAGAACCTTTGACCCATCTTCTCTCAACATCAGTTGACCACATCCCTTTGAGCTACAAGCCTTTTTGAACCAGTTTTGAGGGCCATGACTCTTATGGACACCAAGTACATCCTGAATGACATTAAATGACATCTTCCCTCCGACTCCTTAGCCCAGAAACACCTCGCAAATAACAATGACCCAAAGTGGCAGACCAATCCCAATGGCCTGTTACTATTTAATAATCATATATATGTTCCCGAGGCACAAGACTTATGATTATGAGTTTCATAACATAAGCATGTTCACATTCTATCAGGACACTTTAGAATTAACAAGACATTAGACTTTGTTAGATGTGACTTCAATTGGCCTAGCATTAGGTCATTCGTTAAAGACTACTGCAAATCCTGTACAACCTGCTATCAAGTACATGATACCGAGCCTTGGTTCACTCGGTAGTACCAACCAAATGACCTTTACCATCTAATCTCACACACCAGTCACAAGTCATTCTTCATTAGTATGTGGTCTTGGCTTGGTACATTTGGTTCATCATTTGGTCCACTTCCTTCATCCCATCCCTTCTACCCTTGTTATTCTTCTATTCCCAATCCTTCCCTTTTCCCATTTCCCCTCAGTAGTGATTGGCATGGGTATTGGAAACCCACGCAGGTAGCAGGTATGGGTAGCGCGGGTAAGGGTCAGGGTTAGGATTTCCAACCCATACCTGCAGGCGGGTTTTTGCAGGTATGCTTATATAAGTGAGGTTTAGCGCTAACCTCACTTTGTGGTTCAGTGCTAACTTTGCTTATATAAGTGAGGTTAGCACTGAACCTCACTTATATAAGTGTACCCATGAAAACCCATACCCATAACAACCGGTAACGGGTTTTCACAGGTATGGGTATGGGTAGACATAATATACCCGGGGGTTACCTGTGCCAATCACTACCCCTCAGAACATTTTCTATTCACTTATTTTTTGGTCATGGCCCTATTGTTTTATATTCAGCCATTTTCTATTGTTATATTTTCATCCACACTCCTATTATTTTATTCTTGGCCATATTTCATTGTTCTATTCTCATCTACATTTTATTGTTCTATTCCTGATCACTGTGGACAATACTTCCACATGGTCTCCATACCTTATTCTTTTTTCCATGTCTTACACCACTCTGATTCCACATCTCACTTCTTAACCTATATAAGTAGTACATGGATGTAGATATTTCCTCATTCTGAATATCAACTTGGCTTATGCCTTCTTGTCTTCCCTCCTCCCATCTGAAGTCCCCTACTCAGGCTGACACTCTCAGCACTCTCCCAAGTATCTCTTCTGTCTTAAATCAGTGGCAGGCATGGAAAGTAGGGCATAACACATGAGTACATTGAAGCCAAGCCACCCCAATTGGTCTGCAGGACTTGGCTGATTCCTGCCAGCATCATGAAGTTGGTACTATTGCAATAGTACTTGGCCCATACATCGTCAGCATTTCCAGTGCCTAACACCTGCATGCAGAGCAAATCGCAACAACACAAGCCCTACAGATTACTCAAATAGCTTCCAGTACTAGAAAAACCCTGGAACTCAATATCCATAGACTTCATCAAACAGCTCCCTACATCCTTGGGATTCACGGCCATTCTAGTCATCATTGATCGCATTTCCAAACAGTCAATCTTCATTCCTACATCCAATATGATCACTTCAGCTCAACTCACAGAACTCTTTGTCCTTCATGTATCCTTCAAACATGGCATTCTGTCAGGCACCGGTACTGCTGACGATGCATAGGCCAAGCACTATAGTAATAATGTGTCAAGCTTCAGGTACTGATGGACTTCGGTACTGCCGAGGGGTTGGGCAGACAATGGCCAAGTCCTGCAGGCCAAGAGTAGTGGCGTTGGCTTCAATGTACTCATGCGTTGCACCCTACTTGCCGTGCATGCCACCAATTTGCAACAGACAGGTACTCGGGAGGATGCTGGTGATGCCGGCCCGAGTCGAGGACTTAACAGAGGAGAAGAAGGTAGAAGGGCCTGAGCCTAGTCGATACCCAGAATGAGGAAATATGTACATGCATGTCCTACTTATATAGGTTAAGAAGCGACATGTGGAATAAGGAATGTGGAACAATAAGGTACGCAGAGCATGTGGTTATTGTCCACAACGAGTAAAATTAGAATGAAGGAATGTAAAACAGGGATAGAACAATAAAGGATAGAATAATAGAAATGTGGCCAAGGATAGGACAATAGGGAGTGACCGACTATAAAACAATGTAGCCATGGCCGAGCATAATACAAGGACAGGAAGTCCCGAGGTGAGGCGGATCGAGGATTAATGGGTAGTTATAATAGGCTTAATAGGTAGTGAGGGGCCAAGAGTAGGCATGGGATGGGAGTGAGGAATGCGACCGGTATGTGTGCTGAGCCAAAACCAACGCATCGAGTGACTTGTATACGGCTACTAGCAGAGTGTCTGGTCAGTATTGCCGAGTTACCAGATCCTCGGTACGTGTACTTGACATAATCCCGACTTCATGATGCTAGCAGGAAATGGCCAAGTCCTGCAGGCAGGTTGGAGTGGCTTGGCTTCAACATGCTCATGTGTTGTGCCCTACTTTCTGTGCGTGCCAGTAATTTGGAACAGATGAGATACCCAAGAGAGTGCTGAGAGTGTATGCCCAAGTAAAGGACTTCAGACAGAAGAAGGGAGGGCAAGAAGGCATAAACCTAGTTGATATTCAGAGTGAAGAACTATCTACATACATTTAGGGAACGGCACGGGTCACCCACGGGTCAAATGTGGGTAACCCGCACCCAACCCATGGGAAACCCGAACCCGTCAACCCATGGGTTTTTTCCCATGGGTCAACAGGTGTCGTGTGCATGCCGCACCGGCACGTGCCATACACAGGCGCGATGTACAACACAAACGCACCGTACGCAGGCACGATGTACGACATGAACGTGCCATACATACACATGATGTATGACACAAATGCGCCGCACGCAGGCACGATGTACGACATGAACGTGCCATACATACACATGATGTATGACACAAATGCGCCGCACGCATGCATGTCATACATGTGAGCATAAGGCGCGTTCATATCAGCGCGTGCATATGGCGTGTTGGTGTCAGCACATGTGGGTGCAGTGCATTCATGTGGGCGTGTTTGTGTCATATGCATGTGCATATGGCGTGGTCGTGTCGTACGTGTGTGCATGCGGCACGTGCATGTCGTACGCATGTACATAGTTGAGGCGGTGGGTTGGGCCGGGTCACGGGTGCTCTTGGCTTGACCCACACCCAAACCCAAGGCACCCGACCCGGTGACCTGTGCGGGTTACCCTAACCCATGCTATTCCCTACATACATTTGCTACTTATATAGGTTAAGAAGCGAGAAGTGGAATCAGGGTGGCATAAGGAATGGAGAACAATAAGGTATGAAGAACATGTGGAGGTATTGTCCACATTGATCAAGAATAGAATAAGGAATGTAAACGAGAATAGAACAGTCAAATATGGCTGAGAATAAAATAATGGGTGTGAACGAAATAGAACAATAGAAAGTGGCTGAATATAAAACAATAGGGCCGTGACCAAATAATAAGTGAATGGTAATTGTCTCGAGGGGAAATGGGTGAAGGGAAGGATGGGGAATGAAAGAATATCAAAGAATAGAGGGGATGGGATGAGGAGAGTGAACCAAAATGATGAACCAAATATACCAAGCCGAGACCACGTACTAGTGAGAAATGACTTATCACTGGTGTGTGGGATTAAACGGTAAGGGTCATTTGGTCGGTACTGCTGAGTGAACCAGAGCTTGGTATCATGTACTTGGCACATTCCTTCTCATGTCACTTCAGATAGAAGCTCAGAATTCATGTCATACTTCTGGCATTCTCTCTGGAAAGTCCTTGATATGAAGTTTCATTTCACCTCTGGCTATCACCCCAAAGGTGATGGCCAGATGGAACATACTAATCAGACATTAGAACAGTACTGTCAAGTACCGTACCGAGACACATCTATTCGGCAATGCCGACCGAGCAACCACCCCATATCCACGACCAAGTACCCGCATTGCATGCATGACACTTGGTACGCCAATTTCGGCTCGGCACGTCCACCATCCACACTCCCTGTCCCCACCCCTTGACCCTTCTCACCTCGGGACTTCCTGTCCTTGTACTATCCTCGGTTACCAGCCTTGTCTTATAGTCTGGCACCTCCTATTGTCCTATCTTTGGACACATTCTATTATCCTGGCTTTTATTGTCTTATCCCCGCGTTGCATTCTTTATTCTAATTTTATTCGTTGTGGACAATAACCACATGCTCTGCATACCTTATTGTTTCACATTCCTTATTCCACATGTCGTTTCTTAACCTATATAAGTAGGACATGCATGTACATATTTCCTCATTCTGGGTATCGACTAGGCTTAGGCCCTTCTACCTTCTTCTCTTCTGTTAAGTCCTCAACTCGAGCCGGCAGCATCAGTACCCTCTCGAGTATCTGTCTGTGGCAAATACAGTGGCACGCACGGCAAGTAGGGTGCAATGCACGAGCACGTTGAAGCCAACGCCACTACTCTTGGCCTGCAGGACTTGGCCATAGTCCGCCCAACCTTTTCGCCAACACCCCTCGGCAGTACCGAAGACCGTCAGTAACCGACGCTTGACAAGTTACCTTCATGTCTATTGTAACTATCAACAAGACAATTGGGCCTTGCTATTACCCCTTGCAGAATTCACCTATAATAATGCTCCCAGTACTACCATAGGAGTCTCACCATTCTTTGCCAACAAAGGCTACCACCCCAATTTCATGATTCATCCTAAAAGTGACCTAGCTTCATCTTGAGCACAAGACTTTGTAGTTGACTTGGACAAATTGCACCAGCAGCTTTGAACTGGTATTCTTGAGGCTCAACAAGTGTACTAGATGTCAGGAGATGCTATTTGACTCCCATCCCTGAACTGTCTTATTAGCAGTCTCATGTTTGTCAAAGCTCAATTATTTAGGATGACTCATCCCATAAAAAAGCTAGCTGAGAAGTTTTTGGGTCAATTTGAAATCATTGCACATCCTGGTACTCACTTGATTACTCTGAAACTCCCAGACGACATAAAGGAAGTACACCCTGTCTTCCATGTTTCAATGCTCAAACCAGCCTCGCCTAATACCATTCCTAATCACATTCAACCACCTCCACCTCCAGTTACAATCAATGGTGAAACAGAATTTGAAATATCCAAAGTACTTGACTCCAAGATCGATAACAGATGCAAGGCATGCAAGTTGTTGTATTTAGTATGGTAGGCAGGATACGAAGGCACAGATGAAGAAACTTCATGGCTCCTTGCAACAGAAGTTAACAACATGTCAGAACTCATTCAAGACTTTCACAAGTCATACCTGTCCAAACCTGGACCATAACCCCTTTCATAAGCACCTTGCACTTTCTCTTCCGTTCACTCTCACTCATTCCATTTCCATATAATTTTCCACTCGCAATTAAGCTTCTTCTTTCCATTTTTCAAGTTCAACTCTCAATTCCAAATGACTTATTCATTTCAAAGCCCAATTTCAAATTCAAAAACAAACAAAAAGATAACAACAAAAATTTATTATTAATTCCAAATACAATTTGTATTCTACTCCTATTTCTGACAACTGTCCATCATCCATGTCATCCCATGCACTTCCAGGCTGACCTACCCAACTCTCCCAGGTGCTCTGCACTAAAGGTGGCTCTGGCACCAACTCTCTACTCATCAACCTCTGGTTACTTATCTGCAATGACAAGTTTTGAATCTCTGCTCACAATTCACCCAATTCAACTCGCCTCTCAAAATTCTCCCAATGACTGTCTGCTAACTCATGACAAAGTAATTCAACTGACCTAGTCAATTCTTCAATTGCAAGGGTAAGATAGATGATGGGGGAAGGAAGCAGAGGAACAGGGGCTGCAGGTAGCAGGGGAACAACAGGAGGAGAAGGTGGTGAGGGAGAGTAAGAAGAGAGGATAGCCGGGAAGATGGCAGTGTAGGGACAGGAGCTGGGGGTGAAGGAGTGGGAGGTGTGGGTGATGAAACCATTATATGTGGTGTCGGCACTGTGGTGGGCAGTGAAGGTGCAGAAGATAATGGAGGTGGTTTAGAGTGTGGTGGTGATTGTAGAGGAGGCTGGGGAGTGGGCAAGTCGAGAAGGAAGAGGGGGGTATGCACTTTAGGCTCTAACCTCACCTTTTTCGAGGGGCCCACCTCATTCTGACTTTCAACCTCATCCTCCAGCATATTCTTCCTCACCCTTTTCTTTGACCTCAGAGTTCCAGCAACCTCAGGATTTTTTTCCTTTCCTTTCCCTTTATTGCCTTTCCTCCTACTCGTCCCTCAACCTCACTCATTTATCATACAACCAACTCCCCTCTTACCACACCACATACAATCCCCCATGTCCAACTTGCCATCCCATTTCCTTAAACAAGTATTGCAATGTTTTGTACACCAATCACATGGGATATCCGACTTATGACCCATTAGCCAAGGTGTACCATTGTCTTCTTCCACTAACCTCACATCTTAATAAAAGACAATGTTGATGTCTGTCTCATTGCCTCACATTTTGAGACGAGCATACTAAAAGGAAAACATTAAGCACCAGTGAATGCTAAGAAGAAAAGATTACTCACTTGTGCACTCTTCAAGTGCAATCCTTTTACCCATGGCTCTTGCATATCAATTGCATCTTGTGCTGCTTCTTGGAGTTGTGCCTTGTTGCACTTGATCATTAACATTGAGGGGGTAGGAATATCTATCGGGTGAGAGGTGTTAGAACCAATGGAATTTTTTGAGTGGTTATACATATTTTCCTGCTCATTTCAACACTAAAACCCAAATATCTCCCCCAATTCTATTCTCCTCAAAGCACAATTTCTCACAGAGTTCACAGACAATACAAAGAACCTACAGGAATATTCTCGTGATTTTAGGGGAAGTTTTGGATGAATACCACCTACTTGGCCTGGTACCTGATACAAGGCCCAAATAGTTCCTCAGGGTTGATGGATGGGAGATCATGATGAGATTATGAGCAAGTACAGTAGGATTGGAGAATTCTTT
>QLPI01012793.1:0-10440 GCA_003314275.1 Chroogomphus rutilus | reverse complement strand
TGAATGGGGGTCGGTTGGTCGGTACTGCCGAGTAAGTTAAAGCACGATGCACAGTCGTGACACCCGGGGACAAATCAGACAAGTTAATGGCTGTGGAGAAGTTGTCTACTGATGGTTCTAATTGGCCATTGTAGAAAGCAACTCTTCTAAGCTATTTTGAATCCAAAAGCCTTCTCAAACACATTGATGGCACAGCTGTCAGACCTCCAGATCCTCCTACATTTCCCAAAGGTCATATCCTCACAGATGATGAGGAGATCCAATCGGATAAAGCTGAGGAGAGGCTGGAGAAGTATATGTCAAGGGAAGGTCAGGTCAAAGCTCAACTCATCGTTTCTGTATCAGAGTCCTTGGCTCTGATGCTCCAGAAGATGAAGACTGCAAAAGAGGCATGGGATGCGTTAATCACTGAGATGACGAGGAAGCCCAAGATGGTCATTGTAACTCTTCAGCGCCAGCTCCGGAACATCAAATGTGCCGAGGGCAATGACCTGAGGGACCATCTAGACAAAGCCCAAGACCTCTACGCAAGGCTCAATGAAATGGGAGCCACCATCTCTGAGACAGAGTTCATTGACATTATTCTTGCCTCATTGCCACCTTCTTATGAAGCCGTTATGAATTCCCTCACAACTTCTCTTGAGGAAATGGGCGTACCTTTAGACCATGCTAATATTATCAGGGTCTTGAAGGCGCAATATGATAGGCGTAAAACCCTATCAATTTCTCAAGAAGAACAAGTTTTTGTGGGGACATCAGTTAGACCAGCATCTTCAAAACAAATGTTGATTTGCTCCAATTGCAAGAAAAAAGGGCATTCTATTGAAACTTGCTGGGCAAAAGGGGGAGGAAAAGAAGGTCAAGGACCTAGACAAAAGAGACGAGCCAAGCTCAAAACCAAAAAGGGAAAAGGGAAGGCTAAAGCTAATACAGCGGAAGATATGGCTACTACAGAATCCGAAGAAAACGACCATGAATCTGCTGCATTTAACAACTTTGATTCTACGGCCCTGTTGAACGACCCACTCGAATCCGTTATTATATTGGATACCAGCGCAAGCTCTCATATGACGCCGCACCGGGATTTACTTAACGATTATCGCGCATTCCCGGAGCCGCGCAAGATTCATGCGGCCGATAAGGGCGTGTTTGAAGCCCTCGGATCCGGCCAGCTTATCTTGCATACAACGGCAAACGGAAAAAGGGCCGAGATTATACTCAATGACACGCTTTACGCACCATCGATAGCCTTCACATTAATCTCAATTGGGCGCTGCGATAATGCGGGCTACCGGACCAAGTTCGCGCATCAAAAATGCGTGATTAAGAATTCCACCGGTAAAACTCTAATGCAAGCCCCCAAGATTCGCGGCTTGTACCGCTTAAACGATGACTCAAGGGCACCTTCTATTCATTTGTGCTTATCTGCAATCGACATACATAAAAAACTTGGACATATCTCATCAAAATCTCTGAGGTATTTACTCAATCACGGGATGGTACCTGGTATTAATTCACCCATGATCGGCGACAAAATCTCCTGCGATGCGTGCGTCAAATCCAAAATGACCTGCAAACCTCTTCCTCATGAATCAAGCGAAAGATCCATTCAGTTCGGTGATAAGATCTATACCGATGTATGGGGACCTGCTAGGCACCCAATGATCGATAAAAAGATCTATTACATTTCATTTACCGATGACCACTCAAGGGAATCGGTACTTTACCTAATGAATTCAAAGGATCAGGCACTCCACAAATACAAGGTTTATGAAGCCATGCTCCTTCGCCAACGGAACGCCCACATTAAAACATTGGTATCCGATAGAGGGGGTGAATACACGAGTAATGAATTTGAATCTTACTTGGCCAAACAAGGCACGCACCACAAATTAACCGTGCACGATACACCAGAGTCAAACGGCGTAGCCGAAAGACTGAATCGCACCCTAGTGGAGCGTACGCGTGCCATGTTAATTGAATCAAACCTCCCTAAATATTTATGGGGGCATGCCATTCAACACGCCAATTATCTTAAAAATCGAACCTATACTCGGGCTTTACCTGATAAAACTCCTTATGAAATGGTATATAACCGAAAACCGGACCTTCACGATGCACACATTTGGGGAAGAAATGTTTACGTCAAGATTAAACAAGGGGATAAGTTAATGCCAAGGGCTATGAATGCCAAATGGATCGGCCATTCAACCCAGAGTAACGGTCATGTAATATATTGGCCAGACTCCGGGAAAGTCACAACTGAACGTGACGTCCTATTCAACGAAGAATTAAAAAAGACCGCTCCTTTGATACCTACCGAAGAGTCACCGAAATTAATCCATACGCGATCCAAGCGTATTTTGCCGCCACAATTAAGTACATCCGCGCCTACCCTGCCCGCTCCGCCTATAGAATTAGGTGACGATGGAGACAAATTTATTCCGGATACTGGTCTTAAAGACCTCCAACCGGGTCAGACAGCTGCGAACGGCACGCATGATATTGCACCGCCAAGAAGGAGTGAATGTATCCGGCTTCAATGGGAACAGCCGAGTACCGGATCCAAGACCGATGCCGGCGCACATGTTAGTATGCTAGCGGAGGAAATAAATCCGGCCAATAACGAATTCCACGTTAATGAATCTGCTATTAGCACATCATCGCCCAACGATGAATTTGTTGGTGAAAGATTTAATTTACCGGCAAATGCAGATGAAGCTTTAGATAACCCTATATGGAAAAAATCTATGAACAATGAATACAAAGCACTAATTGAGAAAAAAACATGGGACCTCATTATGCCACCACCAGGCGCCAATATAGTTGGTAGCCGATGGACATTCGTTCAGAAGAGAGACCCACAAGGGAAAATCTACAAAGCAAAGTCACACGTTGTAGCTCAGGAGTTCACACAAAGCTTTGGCATTGATTACGATGAAACATATGCCCCAGTCGTTCGCTTATCGTCCTTACGAACCATATGCTCGATTGCAGCCAGGAACGACTGGCCTATCCATCAGATGGATGTGGATAATGCGTATATCAATGCACCGCTCAAAGAACCTATCTATATGAAACAGCCACGCGGATATGAACGCGGAACCCAAGATCATGTCCTCAAGCTCAATAAAGCTATGTACGGACTCAAACAATCCGGACGCGAATGGTATATCTGTTTATCTAATGCATTACAAGACCTGGGATTTTCAATATCGGCCTCGGACACCGCCGTATTCTATAGACACAGACATGAAGATCACGCAGTCATAGCTGCAGCTGTAGATGACCTCACAATTACAGCAACAAACATGGCTATTGTAGATAAGATCAAACACGATATCGCTCGGATCTTCAAAATAAAAGACCTTGGCGAGATTCATTGGTTACTCAATATGAAAATCGAACGCGATCGAAAATTACGTACAATCACTTTTTCCCAACCAGCTTACATCGATAAAATAATCAACCGGTTCAATCTACAAGATGCAAAGACACACGTGACGCCCATAGATCCCAATGTCCGATTATCTAAAGATCAATGCCTGGTAACCGATAATGAAAAAGAACAGATGAACAAAATTCCATATAGACAAGCGATTGGCTCACTCATGTGGGCAGCCGTCGCAACGCGTCCAGATATATCATTTGCCGTATCATTGCTCTCACAGTTCCTTGATAACCCCGGTCAAATACATTGGGAAGCGGCTAAGAGAGTATTTAAATACCTAAAAGGAACTAAAGATTATAAATTAGTTCTAGGTAAAAGCCACGAAGGAATCGTCGGATACGCTGATGCCGACTGGGCATCTCAAGACCATCGCCACTCAATTTCTGCATATATTTTCCAAATCGACAGCGGTCCAATCTCTTGGAGCTGCCAGAAGCAGTCAATAATAGCGCTATCTTCGACGGAGGCCAAATTCATTGCGCTTACCCATGCAACAAAAGAAGCGCTCTGGATCCGTCACTTAATTACAGAAATTTTCCAACCAATTCAATTTCCAATCAAAATCTATTGCGACAATCAATCAGCAATCGCGATCACATACGGCAATCAACAACATGCACGAACCAAACATTTCGACATCCGACTTTACTTCATTCGTGACTCACTCAAAAAAGAAGACATCGTTGTTCAATATCTACCGACCGATCATATGCTAGCGGACGTCCTTACTAAAGGCTTACCCGGCCCGAAAGTAAAGGAGATCACCGGCAAACTTAACTTACATTAGACTTGAGGGGGTGTGTTGGGACCGGCCCAATGAATCAAGTCTAATATAACCAAAAATGCCGCTAAACCCATTATTTTTATGGGAAAGCATCGGTATATTTTTTCTATATTTTGGATTGTTTTTCTGTTATTTTTCGGCGACCTCAAAACATGTATTTTTATATTCTGCACAACGCGCTGTTGTTTTTCAAACTCCGGCAAGAACGTCGAGCGATCATCCAATTTCGTAGTAGCGGTCGATTATGATGTCACACAGCTCATAGTATTTGCACGCATTCGCGCGCAGTGCTATTTCCTCCTCAGTGTTGACCACACACACTGAGGGGGTGAGCAAAATAGTTTCCATGTAAAATATAGGCTAATTTCTTTGTAGTTCTTTTATTAAGTAGTCCTCATTTATAAAAGAGTGTTGACCACACACACTGAGGGGTTCTTTTATTAGTCTGTGTGTCCCTTGTGCATCTACTGAAGTTGCAATTATATATATCAAGCTCATTCCTCTACAAAACCAACCCACACCCCCCTCCTTAAATACATCTTGAACCAGGAACACAATGTCAGGAATCATATGTCATGCTCCTAACTGACAAACCAAACCAATTACAAATAATCTCCATTAAGAAATTATCTCCATTGAGAAATCAATAACAGGGACATCTGTCAAGAAAATATCTATCAAACACCATCAATTACAAGGGCAATTAAATCTTTCATTTGCCCTGCTCTGATCTAGGATACCATACAGAATTACTGCATGAAGAAACAGTCAATATAAGTCGTCTAGACTACCCTATATAACTCCAGGTGCATCTGTCAAGTCAGAAATGAAAATCAGATGAAACAGGAGGTACACACTGTCACTCATCAGGTCAATCAAACCATTCACCAACCAATTTTGATTCTGGTTATCAAATGGAACTTCTGGACGAAAGGAATGGTTAATAAAAGTCATATAATGAATCTAGAATACCCTATACAGTTTCAGGGCTATCTGTCAAGCCAAAAATCGAAAAAATGACCAGTTATCAGTCAAATCAATTGATACACTCCCTGATTCAATCCCTGAACATTGAATGAGTCCAATCAATGAAAAAACAGTCAATGCAAGTCATATAATAGATTCAGAACACTGGTAATAACTCCAGGGATATCTATCAAGCCAAAATAAATAAAATGACTAAGGACCATCAAATCACCATCAATCACCAGGACAATCAATTGATACAACATATAATTCAATCCCTGAGCACTACACAAATTTTATCAATGAAAATACAGTCTATAAAGTCATATGAACAATCTGAAACACCCTGTATAATATCAGGGACATCTGTCAAGCCAAAATCAAATAAATGACCACACCATCAGTTGCCACCAGGAGAATCAATTGATACACCCCCCGATTTTATTCCTGAACATTACACACACCATTTCAACGAACAAAACACTGCATACAAGTAATATAATTGATCCACAACACCTTATACAGTTTCAGAATGAATCTGTCAAACCAGAATCAAATAAAACACCATATACTACTTGTCACCAGGACATTTAGTTGACACACTGCCCAATTTAACTCCTGAATACTACACAGTTCTCTTCAACAAATAAACAGTTAATACAAGTCATATAATTGATCCAGAACACCCTATATAGTTACAGGGACATCCGTCAAACAAAAATAAAGTGAAAATGTCACACACCATAAGGCTACCAGGCCCATCAAGTAACTTACTAACCAATCTGTATCCTGGACAGTATATAAAATTACTCCATAAAGAAATAATGACTAGAAACTGTCTAGACTACCCTGTCTAATTTCAGGAGCATCTGTCAAACATGAAACAAATAGAAATACAAGTACATAACCATCAGTCACCAGGACAATTGATTCATTCATTGTCAAATTTATATTCCAGGAACTAGATACCCATTGAATGGAAATTCAATATGTGTTGTTTTATCAACTCATGATACTCCATACAATCTCAGGGAGATCTGTCAAGATAAAATCCAAATAAAATCATCAATCAACAGGCCCATCAAAGAATTCATTCTGTAAATAAAACAATAGAGCACTACCCCTGATGAGTCATCAAGAGATTAGTCAGAATACAATCTTGAATTATTAGTCATCTAATATCCAAACAGTATATAAGGAGGGCTAAAAAAGTTGGCATATCCCCCATCATCACTCACCAACCTGATCAACTTCATACTACTGTCTAAAGACTACCTCACCAGTCTCAAGGCATCTTAATAAGAGGAATGCAGGTACTTTGAATCACCATTACTTCACTTTTTTTAACTCTGAGTTGTACAGTCACTTATTCACCTCTTGTTTGCATTATCTTCTTGTCTTTGACTCTGTGGTCACTACCACCCATTTTTGAACAATTGGATCTACTCACTGACTGGGGATACTGCTGCAAAGGTGAGTGCACTGGTACAACTCTTTGTTATTCTATCCTTCTTTGTACCTGCATTCATACTCTGGATGGTGTATTATCCCTTGCATTATGTGGTCTCCCCTTTCATTAGGGACCCACTGAGCTGTTGAGCTTCCCATACTAGGACTAGCACTTTACATGCTAGTCCCATATTGGGACTAGTATTTCACATCTTATTGCCCATATTAGGGGCCAAGTATGTGTTCATGAGGGACCTCCCTCTGTCGTAAGGGCAGTCAAAGTTCCAGGTGGAGGAGGACTCTCTGGCAACTTCCAATTGTCGCTCCCAATACTGGGCGTCGATAGATTGGGACAGGAGGTGGAGTTAGAGCAGGGAGTGGGGTTATCCTACTCTGGAGATCTCGTCCTTGATCCTGCTAGGGAGTCAGTTGTAGAACTGGCAACAGAGTGCAGCATTGCCCCAGTGGATGCAGGTGGCTAGTCAATTGAATTTGACTACATATTTTGTGATACGCTGGTTATTGTGCATGCGGAGGTTCTTGAGGTCTGCTTTGGGCTCTCCTTCTGGGTCGTGGGGGCCAAAGTTGGTTTTGAGTTCACCGATGAACTTATCATAGTCATAGAGCCAATCTGGCTCATTGGGGGTGGTGAGGGCTGGTTCAAACCAGTCCAGGGTGGTACCAGTCAGGTATGTATAACAGTACATAGGTTACCTTGGTGCTATCAGAGTTGAAAGCATCAGGGTGATCATGGAAGTTCAGACTACACTGCACTAGGAAGGCTTGTAGTTTCTCCAAATTGGATCCGTCGAAGGTATCTGGATCCCAGACCTTGGTGGCATGGGGGGGCTGATCTTCTGGGGATAGTCAGGTTATTTGCCAGCATAACAAGGGCTTGAGTGAGGTCGGGCATGTCGTTTGGTCCTAAGGTGGGGGCCCCTCCTGGATGTGCGGGAGGTGGCAGTACTGCAGCAGGTGGTGCAACATGGGGTTGGATGACAGGGGGTGGTGCAGTGGGCAGAGGTGCGACTGGTGGTGGTGCAACGAGCGGTGGTGCCACAGGTAGTGGTGCAACGAATGGAGGTGAAAGGTATAGGAGAGAGATGCAAAAAGGGATGGTCCTGATGGTGATCCTGAAGTTGATGGCATTACTGAGGATGGTCCCAAGCTGGATGGCATCTCTGAGGGCGATGACTGATGAGTCGCCGGGGAGTGGTTCACGAGGAACAGGTTGGTCATATTCAAGCACGGATGTAAGTCTGCCCTCATGAATCCAGAATCGGATGAAGGTTCCAGAGGGTGTGCTAGGGTCTGAGGTATCTGGAAACTGGGTCCAGGGGCGGACAGTTCTCAGAGGATGGATGCATGGTGGGCAGACACCTGGGTGATTGTCTGTAGGGCTTACAAACGCATGATGGGTCTCGAGCTCATGATAATCAAGAGTGTGAGTACAAATATACTGTTAAATCCGCATGTCAGGTGCTTAGCTAGATACTTCCAGAAGGGTTTCTGGAGGCTTCCAAATGGTGTCTGAGAGGGGGTTTGGTACTCTGGAGGCAGAGGGACTAGAGGTCGTGGATTCACAGATGGAGGTAGAAAGGGTAGAAAGATGGGAAGCACAGGGGGCTTAGAACTGTTTACGGTATTAGGTTGTATGACTAGTCATTCAAGTTGTCAAGGTCACAGGGACTTGGCTTCAACTTATGTGTTGCACCCTCCTCGATCATCTGTCCCTAATTTCGGAAAGTTGCAAAGTTTACTGGAACTGAATCAGAAACTATGACATAGAATTAAGTCGATATTCGTACTGGCAAATAGTCCAGTCGACTGGTGGCTTATATACATGTAACTAATCCTTGTATTAACTTTTGCCAAGTAAAGACAAGGGGAGAAAAGAGTACAAGGGGCTAATAGAGAATGAAGAACAAGGGAGTGAGGTATGTGATATCCTGCATATCATTTATCAAAAGAGTGGAACCTAGGTCTCGGAATCATGGAGGTTTGGGATTGTAGAACTTCGGGTTGATGCAACGGGTTCTTGAAAAGCAATTGTTTCAGGCTTTAAACGGTCAGAAAGTCCCAGAAACGGTGCGGGTGGTTGTAGGGATTAATATAGGTTTATTGGGGGCATGGGTCATAACACGGCTCAAGTAGAGGACTTTACAGAGGAGAAGGAAGGTAAGGGGCCTAAGCCTAGTCAATACCCAGAATGAGGAAGTATGTACATGCAGGTCCTACTTATATAGGTTAAGAAGTGACATGTGGAATAAGGAATGTGGGACAATAAGGTATGCAGAGCATATAGGAGTATTGTCTACAACGAGTAAAATTAGAATGAAGGAATGTAAACAGGGATGGGACAATGGAAATAGAATAATAGAAATGTGGCCAAGGATAGGACAATAGAGAGTGCCTGACTATAAAACAATAGGGTTGTGGCTGAGGATAAAACAGGACAGGATGTCCCAAGGTGAGGCAGGTTGAGGAATAAGGAATGGGTGGGGTAGGATTAATGGATGGTGAAAGGGGCAGAGTGTATGAGGGATAGGGACAAGGAATGTGGATGGCGGATGTGCAGAGCCAAGACCGGCATACCAAGTGATTTGCATGCAGCGTGGGCACTTGCACATGGACATAGGATGACTGTTCAGTTGGCACTGCCAAATTACCAGAATCTCGGTGCATGTACTTGACAAGTGTCCTGAATATACAGATTTTGATAGTCTCAGTCATTGCTGCTAAAAAAATGGATCTCTTTCTCATTGTATTAACTTATAAGGTAGAAGACAAATGGTTTCTGCTAGGGTCACATGACTCAAATGTCACATCCACCATTTTGCACAAGGATCTGGCAACATCGACAAAAAAATTATTCTGAGACCACAGATCAATGGCATAGAACTATATGTACATAGTATTGGTTTTTCTTTTTGAAAAAAATCACTATTGCAAATGTAGTATATCCAAACTTTCAAACATCTTTACAAAATTCATAATCACATTTTTAAGCAGTCTGACACTGTCAAAAAAATTTTAGTCACATTTGCACTGACATAAGCACCTATATAAGGAAATATTCCTTATATAGAAAGACATTCCCATGGGTCAGGTAAGGCCATATGATTCTGCTAAGGTCACGTGACTCAAGTGTCATATTCACCATTTTTCACAAGGATCTGGCAACATGCCAGATACTATTTTAGTTAATTTGGACAAGGCTGATGTTATAAGGTAGCGGACAAACAGTTTCTGCTAAGGTCACGTGACTCAAATGTCACATCCACCATTTTGCACAAGGATCTGGCAACATTGACAAAAAAATGATTCTGAGACCACAGATCAATGGCATAGAACTATATGTACATACTCTTGGTTTTACTTTTTGAAAAAAATCACTATTGCAAATGTAGTATATCAAAACTTTCAAACATCTTCCCAAAATTCATCATCACAGTTTTAAGCAGTCTGACACTGTTAAAAAAATTTGGTCACAAAATTTTGCGCTGACATAATCACCTATATAAGGAAATGTTCCATATATAGAAGGACATTCCCACGGATAAGGTAGAGGACATATTCCAAAAGGTCATGTGACTCAAGTGTCATATCCATTATTTTGGACAAGGATCTGGCAACATGCCAGATACTATTTTAGCTGAGTTGGACAAGTGTCAAGTCCATGTACCGAGACCCATCCACCGGCAGTACCAACCGAGCAACCATCCTAGGTCCACGTACAAGTGACCACGCCGCATGCACATCACTTGGTATGCCGGTCTCTACTCAGTAC
>QLPI01012788.1:0-16765 GCA_003314275.1 Chroogomphus rutilus | reverse complement strand
CACCGAGAGTTTGTGGAGCATGCGAACAAAAACAGTCCAGTCAGCCTGGCAAACCTATGCAGAGTAAATCTTTCAAATTATATAGAGATGATTGACTAATAATGTCCACGGAAGAGAACTAATAGTACTAGGTCATGGCCTCGCCTTATGGTAACCATTTTATTGATCTATATCTCACCGAGACTCTTGAGCGTTATTTTTCTATGCAGGGAACCCGCACCTTTGTATAATTATAATAAAATCAGAATTGGTGACGTTGGCTACATTCGACAAGGTCGATTCCACCTCCTGTTTAGCGCCACAATGCCAATAGGTGAAAGGAAATTAGGCCTGGATGTTCCTCCAGACTTTGCACCTTTCGATCCTGGCCCTATAGTCAGTAATCAACCCCGTCTACCTGGAGCACTTCACGCGGATTACATCGAGTCCAAAGGAGCAGTCCTTAACGCTTCATCTAATCTGTAAGTTCTGTCAGGCAGTGTCGTTTGAAAAGAGAATAAAAAACCATGCTGATAAAACTGTTTAGAAACTGCGTTGATGTTGGGACGAAATTTCAGTTTCAGACGTCAAGCAAAAAAGGAGCAATTTTAGTCACCAAATACAAAACTTTCCGCGAGGATGCAGAACGTTTAGGACGGTTCAAGGAGCACATGCTGCAACATCACCGATCTTGGGTCGATCACGCGAATAACCTTGGTCATATGGTGGAACTACAGGATATTCTGCTTGTAACGGGATATGACATGACACTTGATTTTGCAATGATCGCCTTCTCTTCCAACTCTGGACAAATGGGTATCGAATTTTCGGCCGATGTGCCTATGGTCGGTTCAGCTTCGGCAACTGTTTGGGGGACATGGAGTACTTCCATGTCTGTGCACCACAATTGTGGTCCTCAACGTCAAGACCCGCATGAAGAGCTTTTACTAGCAGATAACAGCGATTCATCGGCTGCACTTCCCGAATATAACCAGTGCATCTTCCTGCGTGGTTACCGCATCCGCAGACGAGCAGGTCTTATCCCCAGAGTGATACGAGCGGCTGCTGGTCCCCACGACCTTGGGCCAGGGCACCGTTTTGACGAAGCAGGTCTACAGATGGGTTGCAGTAGCAATAGCTCCGATTCTGATCCCGAGATTATAGCTGTCCCCGACTCTCAAGTTTGTCATCGAACCGTTGCTTTTAGGGAGATGCTGACGATCTTGTAGTTTGTTGATCCTTTGAAGCCAATCTTTGACTATGTGTTTGAGGTAACCGATCTGTTTCTTATCTCATACAATATAAACATGTTCGTGGACAGAATTCAATCGCCAACATGGCCATCATGCACGACTTCGATCTCTCTGACATTCTCAAGGTATTCTTGATATAAGTTTTGCAGTGGTTTTTCTAATATATTGAATGCAGTTCGCACGCATATCACAACCAAAACCAAAAGACATGAACGACATTATAGCAGGATTAGATCCTCATTTATTCGACATCGGATGGGATGGAGGTATGTAAAATGTCTCGGGTACCTTCTTTCTTTCCCTAATATACTATCATCTTTCAGTTGCTTCATTATCAATGTTTCTTAAACAAGGTCAACAGTTAATCTATCCGTTTTGAAGATCGGCTATGATACCTTTTTATTTTTTAGAGTCGTCTCGTACCATCGATGGCGACATCGCTGGTCCAAAAGATTACTTAGCATACACCTTGGCCCTTTCGAACTCTACTGCCTCTTCTGCACAAAAATGGACTGGATTTCAGGAGCAAATGATCCCGAATCATAGTTATTCAGAGCCAGAAGCTTCTAATCCTTACTATCGCTTGTCCTCACGCAAGGGTGAAGGCCCCCAGCATCACACCGACCTCCCTCTTACTATTCGTGATCATTTGGCGGATGCCTTGATACCTGGTGGTGGATTTGAAACCTATCCAACTGCCCTTTCAGTTCCTTCCGGAACCCCTAGCTTCCATTTTGCCAGTAAAAGGGATTCGGTCGTACCTCAAGAGGGGTATCCTGTAAAGGGCCACGATGGTAATGATGCACAGAAGAGATACAGGTGCGGGTCATGTGCGAAATCTTTTGATCGGCCCAGTAGTCTTGAGGTGGGGTAATATTTTTTTTTCATCGATTATAAACTTAATTGAATTCCATTTGATTCTCAGACACATTTAGAGAAACATCTTTATGGGGGGTGTATGTATACTTTCCCCTATATCACATCATTAATTCTGAACCACTACCTGCAGCAACAACATATTTCTGCACTATCCGGGGTTGTAACAAACGCTTTTCTATTAAATCGAACTTGAGACGTCATGAACGCGCAGCTCATCGCAATGAAGAGGATGATAAGCTCTTCATTGGTAGAGGAAGTATAGATGGTAAGAGTGCTCCTGGGAGTGAGAGTCCTGGTGCAGATAAGGATGGACAAGGAAATGGGAGCGAAAAGAGTTTGGTGGATAAATGCAATGATATGATCAACACCAATGGCGACGCCAGAACCACTGACCCACCACAGAGAAATCTCAAGTGAAAATAATGTTGACAGATGTCGGGATCAATATATAACTAGTATATCAACAGGGATAGAGACAAAAGGATAAGTGAGAACTTCATGTTGTCCTGCGCTTTGTAGTTCCCGTCTTACATAGAGCCTAGCTCCAAAAGACGATAAATAGGATTTAAAAAAAAAACCAGTAGATCTCTGCGACGTCCGCTCATCTTTGAGACTATAATATCAATAATCTTACGTGTCCAAGCTATACGTGGTCCTTTCCAGCTACATAAGGGAGAGGAGTGAGTGAAATGGCTGGAACGAGTCTACAGGTCCACACACCTCTGCATCCAGGTCTCTCCGCACTCTCTCCTCCCCGTCAGTCTTGAGGAAGAGATGGTTGTCGTCGAGGTCTTAAATTATAAAGCTCTGCTTCTCGTCCATGTTGACTAGAAGCTGCTTGACGGCCTTGTCACTGTTCACAAGCAATGATGTGTCCAGTCAAGTCGGCTAAAGAAGGATGTTTTTTTTTAGTAGAAGGTACTATTTAAGCATGACGCCTGAAAGTTGAAGTTTAGTTTCAGTTTCGATCGTCAAATACGACCGTGCGACGGGGGAAAATCGACGGCCTTTGATAGCTAACGAGTAGGTAATCTGTCTGTGAGGATGTGACACAGCACCATGATGCGTAGTGTATGAGGTTCTCAGCCTCATACACTACGCATAATGGTGCTGCGTCACATCCTCACAGACAGATATCGTACTTACTGCTCGGTGATGGCTCCCATACTTGATCTTGAGTGTCCAGAGAGTGGGTGATGGCGAAATTGGCACACAAGTAAAGCTACTGAACCTGTCCCGTGTACACCTGCACAGCTAATCAAATATCAGAGACCCTGAAAGACCCGCTCCTCTACTGGGAGAGCCTCTGGGGCAACTCCCAGATGAGTTGTTGCATTCTACATCCTCCAAGATTCATAACTGATCTGGGGGATAGGGAATGCCTCAAAGTGTGAAAGGTGCTACGAGCAGTTTATTTGATGGCGAAAGTTCTACCACTGGGAATGAAAGGGGGGTGTGCTGATGACACTGTGCATCTTCGTGCTCGTTCTCAGCTGTGGCCAAAGAGCTAAGAATGTGGGGATCCGATGAGTATTGATGAAGGTAAAAATGTTGTTGAGGAAGGAGTTTCAGACGATGATAGTGTCAGCGTTAAGACAATATAAGAATTCCTGGGAGGTGTGGGTGGAGAGATGGCGCGAAAGGTGGTGCGAAGAGTGGAATGGTGCGACAGAATTGCTGGCGCCAAAGGATGCTCGTCAATACTCGGACAGGTATCGGGGTTCCGAAACGAAACTCTCACGAGGAAGGTCGGGCAGGATCGATCAAATATTTCAATATATGTCGGCAATGTATGGATTAATTGTCGTACCGATTATGGCTATTCACTAGACCTCACTTCTTGAAATAAATACATAAAATCTTGTACCAATAATAGATCTATTGACCCGCGACCCCCATCTCTAATCTACTGACGTCACCGATCTCCTCCGCGATCGCCTTTTTCTGAAACATCCAGGGCCGGTTGTGCCCCTGTACCCGCGACCGTATTGCCGGTCATTTCAATACCGATGCCATCCCAAGTAGGGATCCATTCTTTTGTAATGAACAACTAATGGCTGTGCCATTTCACGACAGCGTAACAACAATCTCAAGAGTGTGGGACAACGAATTTCCTTTTTTAGGAACGGCAGATTTTTGGTTCAGCCCAAGACGGTGGCGGGACCCACAACGGACTTTGAAATAATTATTCGTCCATGGTGTTGAAACTTTAACGATAGTTGTAAAGTTTATAATGAGGTCTCAAAAAATACTGTGGCATTGGGAGTGGAACTTTATCTAGTATTCTTCAGTGACTTATCAGATGATTTACATGAGGATGCCGGTGTAGAGTGTGGCTGTGATCCTGAAAAGGAGGAGATGACGAAGATGCGATGGGACGGATGGTCGATGACTAGTAAACTCTGAGACCAGTTGAAATGTGCTGTTGAAAGTAGATTCCAATGAAAGGAAGATCGACGACAGGAAAGCAGTCCATGTTTGATGAGAATTGCGCATACATGCACTTCTGGAACAGTGCTGAGCTTTGTAGAACTTGTAACGCGCAAAACCTGGGTTTCTGCTCGAAGAAATGACCACTAATAGGTGATCTACTTATACCTATGAAGCAGAACTGGAGGCTGATATCGTGTTCTGCTGGCCACTGGCCTGCATAAAATTTAATTACGAAAGACATCTTTGGGAGGTTTCTGCTTGAAGCTGGACTGCATAGGTACAAGTCGTACTATAATTGTTTCAAAGTCCGTTGTGGGTGCCGTCACCGTTTTGGGTTCATTGAATCAATACAATGGATCCTGCGGCGGTTCCAAAAAAAAGAAGTTCGTTGTCAGGGTTTAGTATTCTACAAGTCGTAATATAAATTTTCAAAGTCTGTTGTGGGCGCCGCCACCGTCTCGGGATGAATCAAAACAATAGATGCTGCGGTTCTAGCGAAATAAGTTCGTTGTCTGGGCTAAGTTATTCAAGAATGTTTATAGATCCGGGCAAGAGCGGGTTTCCTCACATCCTCACGTGATAGTGAATGGTACTTAAGTGGTCCCGACCTCCCACTGGTTCATACGCCCATTCCTGCCAACCTTCGAAGCTTCTCTGACCTACCCATTCCTGGATTACCTGCTCTGTTTTCCTCTTCCAACCCCCCCATTGTTCCAGATGGCGGCGGAACCTTCCAGCTGTGGTGACAAATTTTTTTCTTTCAAGGACACTCGATGGAACCTGCATACAGGCAGTGAATGGTGAACCGCTCTGTTACCATTATTTTTGCAGGTGATGTGAGGACCCTGTCGAGTTTCTGGACTCTAGAATCTCTTTCTCTGTCCTTCTCAACTCATTTAATACATGGGATTCGTACCACTCACGTGTTGAATGAGTTGAGAAGTATAGAGAAAGGGACTCTACGGCCGGATCAAGCTCGAGCCCTCACATGACCTGCAAAGTCAAAGGTAGCAGAGGGGTTCACCATTCGCTGCACCATTTGCAGGTTCCGAAGTGTGTCCTTGGGAGCCAAATCAATTTTTCAACAGGGCTGAAAAGTTCCGCTACCCTGTGGGTCTGTTTAAGGGTTGGAAGGGGAAATCAGAGAAGGCGATGAAGTTGGTCAGAGGAGCTTGGCAGGTTGGAAGGAATGGGCTCCTCACTGTAGGAACCAGTGGGAGGCCAGGATCTGGTTGATCTACACCACTTATTAAGTACCATCACTATAACTTGAGAATGCTCTTGCCTGAATCTATGACACTCTGGAATACTAAGCCCGGCCAACAGACTACCTTTTTTTTTTTGAAACGTAGTATCCCTTGTTTTGGTTCATCGAGACGGTGGCGGCACCCACAACAGACAGTACCACTTGTTGAATACATACTAAGCCCTGACAACGAACCTTTTTTTTGGAACCGCAGCATCTATTGTTTTAGTTCATCCCAAGACGGTGGCGGTACTGTTCAACGTACATCGGGTGCGAGAAAATATTCCAGCTCGTCATGAATGCTAACGTAGTGCTTACTTCCATTTAAATCAAACAGCCATGTTCCTGATTCGTCGTCTGCATATCCTGGAAACGGCCACGAATGATCATTGGGTACGCGAAGATTTCAGTTACTTGAGTCAAAAATGCCCACATTCACTTTTATACAGATATCCCTATTCCCCATTTTCCGGAGGACGTCCATTCATTCCCCACACTGGATTCCGGATTTGACAACAGGCCAGGGTAAGCAAAAACATTGGGTATCGACATCTGGTTAGTTGACATTGTGGCATGCTAGCCTCTCTATGCCATTACGAAGTGCAGATGTCGGAGGAGGGACGGGAGATGGGAGAAATTGCCCGGACCTATAGAATAATGTTGGAGGGAACAGGTGTTGTTGAGATTAGGATAAGCAGAAATACATTAAATGCACGATCTTTTCAAAAAAACTCGCCTTCCTTTAAAGAATTGAGCCTAAAAAATCATCAAATAACAATGGCAATGCCTATGAATATTTTTACAATTTTCTCTGCGTTTATTCGACGATCCCGAGGCGCATATATGTGCACATATTCACTCAAAATCATCTATTTATGCCGATTTCATTGATATTCAATATTTTAGATTATTTTCCTCGGAGACATCATCGAAATTCGACTGTTGTATTTCTCTAATATTTTTCCCTAATTTTCCCTGTTCTCGTTGGACTTCTATTTGCATTCCCGTCCAGGTGTCTGCCCCAGTGAGGCACCTATGTGGAGGAAAAGGGTTTTGTCCCCTACTGTATGATGCAACCCTGGCATGTCACAGAAAGCAAACCCCCCAAACAACCCAGGCACTCGCAAGCAGCAGGAGTGTGAGAATGGCCTTGCATTCTTTCAAGACCACATTGGGGATGCCATCTTCTCCTGGGGCCTTGAAAAGGCTGGCTTTGTTGATTTGGCAGGTGACTTGATGTATGTTACAATGATGAGAAAGGACGTAATCGTAATATATTCAATCTCCCAAAAGGCGAGACAATTGGTGAGGTTCTGATTGGGGCTTGGCTTCAACGTATTGCATTGCACCCACTAGACCGCATGGTCCCCAATTTCGTAAAGGCGAGGTAGACGGAAGTGAACAGAGGAACCTTAGTCAAAATCAAGATTGATTTT
The DNA here is from genome assembly GCA_003314275.1 of Chroogomphus rutilus. Taxonomy (NCBI): domain Eukaryota; kingdom Fungi; phylum Basidiomycota; class Agaricomycetes; order Boletales; family Gomphidiaceae; genus Chroogomphus; species Chroogomphus rutilus. The sequence continues at coordinate 9,539 of QLPI01012788.1, read as the reverse complement.
CTGACTGAAGACTGAACTAATAGTACAAGATCTTTTATACTACTTTCTAATCTATTAGGAGTCGAATAGATTCCTATAATAGAATGAGAAAGCCGAGGATTGTGAAAAGCGAGAAATGGAAATACTACGTCCCAAATGATGATCTCCTCCGTGACATTGTGGAGTGACATGTCACTCAGATTCCCAACGGAGTTACCCTAAGGAACGTAATAGCAGATCGGACATAAAGGACTGAGCGGAATTGTGAATAGATGAAAATGGAATGAAACGTAAATGAAAGGATATTAAACGTAAATGAAGATAGAACAGAATAACAAGCATATGGAATGTGATGGAAATGAGTGGAGTGGTGCCAAGACGGATACAAGAGGTGCATATAGTCCGTGGGCTGAGGGTGTTATATTGAATAGCGAGCGAGAGCGGAGTTGGGCTGAGTGGGCTGAATTGAATAGTTGGCTTGCCGGCGTATGGTTCCTGACAATGTAGCACAGGTGCAGAGAATTTGAGAGGCAGAGGGTAGGGGTCAGAGTCTTCAGGTAGATTGGGGAGGTTGTGTGGGCAAGGTGGAAAGAACAGGTCCATGAATGAGGCTGCCTTATTGGCACCTGTGTGTATTTCTGCAACAATTTGACTGTTGGCCCCCTTCTTGAAGAGGGAAGGAATGAATGTGGAGGAGCTGTCAGAAAGAGGGTTTTTTGCATATTTGCTGGCCACCTAAACATCTTTCTCTTTAGCCTCTTCGATCTAGATCTTCCAGTGATCTGCTTTGGCCTTGTGGAGGGCTGAGATGTATGTGTTTCTGGCATGATTTGAGGCATGTTTGCTATCCTCCCAACTAGCTGTAAATCTGGTGTGAAATTCATCCCTGCTCTTACATGCATAGTCATGATAGAGCTGAGTGAGGTTTGGGTTCCACCAATACTTGGAGTAGGGGGTAGACTGCAACATGGGGATGGACACTTTAATGGTGTCTTGAATTGTGGTTGTGAGCCGGTCTATGAAGCTGTTGGTTTTTTTTTGGGGGGGGGGGCACAGGGCACTAGGGAGACTAGGGAATAGCATGGGTTAGGGTAACCCGCACGGGTCACCGGGTCGGGTGCCCTTGGGTTTGGGTGCAGGTCAAGCCGAGAGCACCTGTGACCCGGGCCAACCTGCGGCCTCAACTATGTACGCGCGTACGACACGCACGCGCTGCACGCACACACGTACGACACGACCGTGCCGTACGCGCACACGTATGACACGAATGCGCCGACACGAACTCACCGTATGCGCACGCGCCGACACCAACGCGCCGCATGCGCACGCGCTGACACCAACTCGCCATACGTGCACGCGCCGACACCAACGTGCTGACACCAACATGCCGTACGCTCATGTGTATGACACGCACGCATGCGGCACATTCGTGTCGTACGTCGCGTGCACGTACGGCGCGTTCATGTCGTACATCGGGCGCGCGTACGGTGCGTACGTGTCATATGTCGCGTGCGCGTATGGCGCATGCACGTATGACGCATGCGGGTGCGGTGCACACCCGACACCCGTGGACCCATGGGAAAAATCCCATGGGTTGACGGGTTCGGGTTTCCCATGGGTCGGGTGCAGGTCACCCACATTTGACCCGTGGGTGACCCATGCCGTTCCCTAAGGGAGACTGGACTTAGTTAGGTTCTCAGAGAGCATCTGTTGGAATTTGACCCAGTCTGCCTTCCTGAAGTTATGCCCTGGGGTGGTTTGTCATTTATTGAGCTCTACATCTATCCAAGTGTGAATGGATAGATGGTCTGCAGTTGAGAGGCAGTTGTCAGAGGAGGTGTCGCAGGATAGAACTTGGTGGATTAGGTCAGAGTTATAGAAGAAGAGGTTGAGGGTGGTCTACATTTGATGGGAGTCAGATTGAAAGGTGGGGGTGCTGGCAGGAAGTTGGAGTTCCATGTGGTGCTGAGTAAGCAGCTACATGAGAAGGTCAGTGTTGCTGCATTTGCACCACTGACAGTAAAGCGATTGATCTCAACCATGTTCCAAATTTGACTCCAACAGTGCTCATACCATATCACCTTCACTGTCACCACATCACACAGCCAACCATTCTATTCAGCACTCCAATATTCAGACTCTCAATTTGTCATCATGTCTTCTTCAGAGCTCATTCCCATGCATCGCTACAATACCCAGGACACAAATATCCAGGCAGAACCATTAACATTTCATTATCTTCACGTACCTCCCTCCAGCATATTTCTCACTCAGAAGAAGCTCCCATCCAATCTACACTCAGTCATATGTGCTAGGAGATGCAGTCTATTTCCCAAAAAGCCAAGAACCATACATATTTCTTGGAATGACATCTAGACCAGCATATTATGATAGGAGTAGAGTGGAATATGAGGCAGAGTTCAGGGCACCATACCATCCTGATTACTCTGCCCACTCCATTTGACTCACTCTTAAACACAAGATGAGAGTGCATGACCGTATACCCATTAGTCCTCCTACTCCCAGACCCCTATCCTTGGATTGGGTACTGGAGAAATTGCAGAAGATATGTTGCCTGTGACCTGGAAATACTCCAAGATAACTCAGTCCCCTGACTCATCCTAAGGCCCCTCATGTCAGGGGATGACCCTCTCCGAGTCCTGATGACAAGTCCGAGGTCCTATCTCAGACTCCACCTAAACTCTGAGGATGAGAGACCAAAGTCCGAAAGGCCACTGATATCAGAGGATGATCCCTTCCAAGTCCTGATCCAAGTCTGAACCCCTATCTCGGACTCCTCCCAACTCCGAGGCCCTATCTCGGACTCCCCCCAACTCCAAAGCCAGGAGACCCAGGTCCGAGGGACCATCGAGCAGGAGATAGGAATGATCTTAGCATGATGACTGGAACCGGGAATAAGCACCTGTGTTGATTTATAAGCTAGTGCACAGACCACTTACATAAAGGGTATAAAAGAGGTTCACCAGCAGCAGAATCCTTAGACTTTCCTCTTCGGATTTCCCCTGCTTAGGTGAGAGCCCTACATGTACTTAGGTAGTAGCTATAATTGAACTTCGGATTTCCCCTGCTTAGATCTGAGAAGCCTGTGGGTAGGCTCTGGGTTCGAGTCCTATAGTCAGGCCTAGGAGGACATCCAGGGCTGGGTGGTGTCCTGCTGGTTCCAGCCTCCGGCAGTTGAGATCAGTTCCGAAGGAGGGTTGCCCTTACATCTCAGGAGTAGTGGACAAGGTTGTTAGATGTTTATTGGTGGACTTCCTTTTTGTTTCTTTTATATGTTTCCCCTTTTCTTGGCTTGACTCAGACCTGTTTTCTATTCTGTTAGTCTTTTCTCATTGTTACTCATCCTCCTTACCTTTTTGGTTAGTCTCCCCCTATCATAGCCCCTAGCCCCTATTCACACAGCCTCGATGCTGTACCATTTCTCTAGAGTTTCTCCATAGTTTCCTCTTTTGTATACTTTGTTCTCGTGCTTTGTCAGTCAACTGACATAGCCAACCTCTTACATCGTTTCACATCATTGCTTGGTTTTTGTATATAGAGGCCTCTGGCTCACCTCTGTAACAACAAGTTCACAAGTTAAAGCCCCAAGTGTCAGAGGATGACTTTTCCCAAAGCCTGATCCATATCTGAAGCCCTATTTCGAACTCCGACCAACTCCGAGGCCTTATCCAGGTCCAAAGTCCTATTTCTAACTCCAACCAACTCCAAGGCTAAGACACCCAAATCCAAAAGACCACCCAGTGGAAACAAGAATGATCTTAAAACATGATAAATAGAACCTAGAATAAATGCCCAAACTTTGGACATAGTTCCAGGAAGTTGGCTTTACAAACTCCGATGTATTGGTTTGTAAGCTATTGCACAGACCACTTACATAAAGGGTGTTGGGTGCAAACTTGCATCTCACCCCTGAGAGACCAATCTCAATATATTGTAATATTATATCGATTTCAGTATCATTCTGTGCGCTTTTGAATTCTAAAATTTTCTCACTTTTATTTGTATTTTTACCCTCAATATTGAGGGAGCTATTCATTTTCTACTATGTATGCTACTTACGGGCGCTTGTCCACGCACGACGCGACTAGTGTGGCCGGCTCCCTGGATTTGGAACCGGCAGCCTGGCTCAAACCTTCGATAGGGTCAAGAGCCGGTTGCAGGGTATATGCGGGTGAAACACAACCCGCACATGCCTCCCTCCTCAGTTGTTGACTACACTGAGGAGGTGAGTTGTATAATATATTGTACAAGCCTTTAAGGCTAATTTCTTTATTCTTTTTGTAAGATAAAATAAAATAGGTATATTTTGTGAATATACACTCAGTTGTTGACTACACTGAGGAGATAAAATAAAATAGACTGCCTATAAATTCTTCAAACCTACTGCAATTTGCTCATAATCTCATCAAAGGGTATAAAAGGGGTTCACCAGCAGTGGGATCCTTAGACTTTCCTCTTCGGATTCCCCCTGCTTAGGTGAGGACCCCACATATATTTAGGTAGTAGTTATAATTAAAACTTTGGATTCCCCCTGCTTAGCTCTCCTGTGAGATACCTCCAGTGGATGCTGAAGGGTTGCCCTTAGAGCAGGAAAGTCTCTCCAATAAGGACCGGGAGCTGTGCTACAGCACAGTCATAGGTGGTTTCTGACTCAATGGAAGTGATTTGGAGAGTACCAACTCCTGCACGTACCTAACACTGGACTCCCCCTCCTCTATAGTCATAGCCACAGATATCCCCACTAGTCTCACCTTCAGCATGGATGCTGAGGAACAATTGCAGAGGTTAGAGCAAGAACTGGTGGAAAACTGAATAGCAAATGCCACAATAAGCGAAGCCCTTAGGGAAATCATAGCCAAACTAAATGACCCTATGCATCAGGGGTTAAACCCCAAAAATTTAGAGGATGACCCAACTCCAAGCATATGTTTTTTGGATGTGCCTTGCAAGGAAACTCTAGAATCAGACCCCACACCCCCATCTGACTTCAATGGAGACAGAGAGAAGGGGAGGGCCTTCCTCAACTCCTGTAACATTTACTTTGCAATATGTGGAGATCAATTCCCTAACAGCCAGGCTTGGATACACTGGGCTCTTTCCTACTTCAAGTCCGATAGAGAGGCCCACTTTGTAAATAAAATACTCCGAAGCAAGAGAAGCGGACATCCCTACTACTCGGACTAGAGAGCCTTTAAATCAGACTTTGTACAAAATTTCTGCCTGAAGAATAAACAACTCTCCACCCTTACCTGACTAGAAGGGATGGGCTGGTACTAAGGCAAAGACTCCATAGAAGAATATGTTGACCGATTCATGGAGCTGATGGACCTCGCAGAATATCACAATGACAAGATGATTATGATCAAGTTCTGCCAAGGGCTCAAACCAGGAATACAGATGAAGGTTGCCCTTTTGAGAAATGGAACCCCAAGCTTTGATGACCCCAAGGGATGGTATGAGGTGGCACAAAGGGTTGCCTGGGACCAGGAAGCCAATGAAGCATTCACAGAGGCTTATCACAGTCAACTTTGGACCTCTGCCTGCTCAAACAGCACACCCCCTAGGATCGTGCTCGGAGTTCCAAGGGTGCCGGAACTACCCCCTTGCTTCCCAGAACTACCCTGATAGACCCCTGTGTGACCGCCAATTTCTCTGAAGGAAACTCTGACCCTGATGGAGGTAGACTGGACCCAAGCTAAAAGCTCCACTCTAGGGGTATGCCACAGATGCTGAAAACCTGGTCACTATGCATGGGACTGCCCATTGTCCTTTGACATCTGAACCATGAGTATGGAGGAAAAACTGGAGCTACTTCCAGCACTTCTGAACCTTGTAGGGATGTCAGAAGTAGCACTGACAGAAGTATTGAAGAACCCTGAGGTAGCAGAAGGGTGGGAAGAAAGAGAGGAAGAAGCGGATTTTGGGGCTGGCAGTGGGTGAATCGTGTGCCACCGCTGCCTGTACATAATAGGTTCTCATATCTGGAAGAGGAGAGTGATATAATGATTGCACATTCCCTTTCAGAAGAACAGCCATCAAAAGATGCACAAACATCAGAGGCTCTACCGAAGTGATCTCGGATATGACTCTGGAAATGGGAGAAGCGACTTCCCAAGAAATATGTGGTTGCCACCATCCCAAGTCCGAAATCCCTAGTTATCAAGGTGGAGATCCAAACAACAGACACAGCAGAGGTCAAGTCAGGACCTGCTCTTGTGGATTGTGGGGCCACAGGACAGTTCATGGACAGAGGTTACATAGAACGACACTGTCTCACCACTCAGAAGCTGCAGAGGCCTATCCCAGTTTACAAAGTGGATGGATTACCAAATGAAGTGAGAGCCATCAGGGAAGTTGTCGATGTGATCCTCCAAGTAAATGGACACATGGAGCGAACCACATTTGTGGTCACCAGCTTAGGAACACAAGACCTAATCCTGGGCTTTACCTGGCTGGAAGAATATAATCCAGAGATTGACTGGGAGACTCAGACTGTTAACATGAGCCAATGTCTGGCAAAATATCACACCTGCTGAGCTGAGGTACAAGATGAACAAAGGAAGGAGCAGGTATTGAAAAAGCAGATCAGTGAGTGTCAGACCGGCCCATTTCTGAACCTCCTGGAAGAAGAAGGTCTGTGTCAAGCCCGCAACACCGAGTACCGATTCACTCGGGAATACCAATTAACCGGCCCTCACCTACATTATCTCGCACCACCGCGCGGCCTCGGATCGGTACATCCTGTACATCGTATGGACCACTCCCCTCGTACATCCCCCTCCATTGTTCCTTCACCCCCTATCCACTCCTTTACCCGTTTCCCCCGAACAACATGACGGCCACTCATTGTCCTGGCCACTGCCATTGTTTTATCTTAGGCCGTCCTCTATTGTTCTATTCCCGCCCACCATTTCATTATCTTATTTTCAGCCACACTCTATTATTCTAATACCGCTTACATTCCTTATTCTATTTCTGATCACTGTGGACAATGCCTCCATGTGGTTGCCTCATACCTTATTGTTTCCATTCCTTACGCCACCCTGTTCCACATCTTGCTTCTTAACTATAAAAGTAGCGGGATGTATGTAGATAGTTCTTCACTCAGAATATCGATTGATTCGCACCCTTTTGTCCGCTCTCTATTTCTAAAAAGTCCTTCGCTCGAGCCGACGCCCTCGGCATCCTCTCAAAGCTCCCCTCACTATCCAAATTAGTGGCACGCACGGAACAGCAGGGCACAACGCAAGAGCACGTTGAAGCCTAGCCACCCCGTAACGGTTTGCAGGACTTAACCGATATCTCGGCGTGACCGAATCTTGACAGTCTGCAGGAAGTGTGAAGGGGGACAAGGAGAGCAAAGAAGAGAAAGCCCCACTGGATGAATTAGAGCCCAGGGATAGAGTGATTTATGTGGTGCTCCCACTGGAAGGAGAACATGTCTGAGTTGCACAGACCACCTCCCAGAGGTTGGCAGAGGCCCATTAAAAAATGTCCAAACAGAGGTGGAAATTCCAGAGTATCTCCGAGATTTGGAGAGTGTCTTTGCCAAAGAATCCTTCGATGAGCTCCTGGAGAGAAAGATTTGGGATCATGCCATTGAACTGGAACTGGGGGCCAGTCCAGTTAACTGCAAGTCCCCATTAGAACAAACTGAGCTAGATGCCTTCATTCAAGAGAACCTTTGGACTGGATGCATCCGACCTTCAAAATCTCCGATGGCATCCCCGGTCTTCTTCATCAAAAAGAAAGAGGGATCCCTCTAGCTCATCCAGGACTACCGAAAGTTGAAATGCAATGATAGTAAAATACCAATACCCACTCCCCCTCATTCTGGAGCTGGTGAACCAGCTCAAGGGAGCTAAGTATTTCACAAAGCTAGATGTCAGGTGGGGATAGAACAACATCTGAATCAAGGAGGGGGATGAGTAGAAGGCTGCCTTTTGGACAAACCGAGGACTGTTCAAGCCACTAGTGATGTTCTTCGGGCTCACAAACAGTCCAGCCACTTTTCAGAAAATGATGAATGATATTTTCCAAGACCTCATCTTAGCTGGACTCCTCTGTGTATACATTGATGATATTCTCATCTATTCTCGGACTTTGGCTGAGCACCGAAGGATCACACACCAGGTGTTGGAACAACTCCAAGAACAGAAACTTTATCTTTGGAAGGAGAAGTGAAAGTTTGAAAGAACATAGATTGAGTATCTGGGACTTATCATATTAGAAGGGAAGGTAGAAATGGACCCTGTGAAATTCCAAGGAGTGACAGAGTGGCCAACTCAGAGGAACCAAAACGAAGTCCAGTCATTCTAGGATTTGCAAACTTCTACTGACACTTCATCAAGGACTTCTCCCTTCATGCTCAACCACTCTTCAATCTCACAAAGAAAGGGGAACTATGGAAGTGGGGAGAGAGAGAGGAGGCAGCACTCTAAAAAATTAAGGAGCTTATCCCCTCAGCCCCAATACTGACATTCCCAGATTATTCTTGAGCATACAGAGTAGAAGCAAATGCCTCAGACTTTGCCATGGGGGCCACTATCTCACAACAATCGCCAGAAGATGGGTTGTGGCACCCAATTACCTTCTTCTCCAAAAGCCTGAGCCCAGTGGAAAGGAACTATGAAATCCATGACAAAGAAATATTGGCCATCATCTGAGCTCTGGAGGAATGGTGGCACTTACTAGAGGGGACACAACTCCAGTTTGAGGTCTGGACAGACCATAAAAATCTGGAGTATTTCAGAACCTCTAAGAAGTTAAACCAAAGGCAAGCCCGATGGTCCCTCTTCTTATCCCACTTTGACTTCACACTCTACCACTGACCAGGATGGAGTATGGACAAAGCGGATGTACTCTCCAGAAGATCAGACTACAGATCTGGATCGGAGGATAATGAGAATATAATCCTCCTCTGACCGGAGCTGTTTACAATCTGAGCTCTGGAAGGGATTACGGCAGTTGGAGAAGAAAGAGATATCCTCCTAGACATACAAGCAAAGCTTTGGACCTCGGGCCCAGAAGATCCAGTAGCCAAGGGTATCATAGAACTCTGATGGGGGCATGCCAAATCGGTACAATCTGCTGAGTGGATAGAACAGGATGGCCTCCTCCAATTCAGAGGGAGGATCTATGTCCTGAATGACCCAGACCTTTGGAGACACATCGTTTCTCAGCACCATGATATGCAAATGGCTAGGCATGCGGGGAGATGTCAAACACTAGAGCTAATCTCCAGGAACTACTGGTGGCCTCAAATGTCATAATATACAGGACAGTATATAAAAACCTGTGACTCCTGCATATGGACCAAAATCCGGAGGCAGCCTCCGATGGGAGAGTTGGAACCACTCCAAATCCCTGAAGCTCAGTGGGACACTATCAGTGTAGACTTCATAGTAGAGCTGCCAGATGCCCTTGGACACGATGCAGTCATGAATGTAGTCGACTCAGTAAGCAAAAGGGCACACTTTGTTGGGTTATGATTTTATTCCCCTGCATTTGTGTTTTGCACTTGCATCTTTGGTTCTCTT
>QLPI01012787.1:0-17126 GCA_003314275.1 Chroogomphus rutilus | reverse complement strand
ATGACCGGAACTGAGGTGCCCCTTTGCTGTGAGATAGTTTATTAAGCACGTTTGAGAGAGAGTCATTGATATTTGGTAGTAAACTTGCCAATTATGAAGCTGCGTTATCACTGGCGCTGTTTGCGTAGTCAGGAACTTCCCGAAACAGGCGTTCGGGAGGAACGAATGTTAGTAAACATTTGTAAGAGGTGATACGAAGGGAGGTGTATTGAGGGTTTGAATTTGTGAGGAAGTGATGAGGCGCAGTAGGTAGACAGGATTATAGCAAGGGGTGGTTGGAAATGATGGGTTTGGCTTGCTATTGTCCCCCTCGTTTGGGGGTGGAATTTGGTGACAAAACAGGAGCCGTTCTGGTTGGGAGAGCTGGCCGTGCTATGTCAGAATGATATGATAGAGTATGCTTGAAAACAAGGATCTAAATCCAGAAATATAGACTGCGAGAGGTATGTTACAAACCGATTCTATTGTCTAACGCCTCGGAGGTCACGCAGTCACATACGTGACTGCGATCTTCGCCTTTATACTCGAGTCCGTCACGGTCGATAGTATCGCGTCCCCTCAATAAACAGATGTAGGACTCTGGGCTATGTTTTGGTTGCCAAAAACCGTTTATGGTTATTCCCTTTGTCTTTTTTTCAGGATCTGCTTGTTATTGTTGCTTATGCCCGACTCCAATTTTTGGTTCTTTCTTGGAACAATTTTCCCTCCTTAATCCTACTACTTTATTGAATTCTGTGTTCCTGTGTCTTATATTCTTGCCATATATTGGTACTAGAACTGGAGACGTTTTTGCGTTTAGATTTTGAGAATGGTTAGGGAGTGTACCTGATACCTCTGGAGTCAATTCTACAGGTATGTTTTGTGAATTTCTTTGCGGGTTGAAGTTTTCTTGCTGATGGATGTGGATCATCTAGGTTGCATGTAAATTTTCGAATAGTTTTGTCTTTTCATTTCATTTCATTTATGATATGCCTTGTGGAGTTTCTCCTGTGTAAGAAGCTTCGATCGAGATACACAAATTTAAACCTTAGGCTTGGGTCTCATCCTCTGCATGTCGTCCTCTAACTACAAGGGATGCTTTACACTAATAGATGGTTATGAAGTACATGTGATGGTCCCTGGTATGGAATGGGAGCAATCAATTTTAAAGAGGTGTTGGTGAACTTCTTTTGAGCATTCGCATTTCCATGCTGATGACATGTATGATCTAGGCTGCATGTGGTTGGTTAGGTAGATGCTTGTCAATAATTCGACAGTTCTGTCCTGCTTTCATTCTTTTTCGATTCTCATTTGTTTCATTGTTTCTTCTCTTTTGGGATTAACTTCCCATCAAAAAAGACACATAACACCAAATTTTAACTGTCGGGTCAATCCCTCTACTCAAGCCCGTGCTCTATCAACCAGGGATGCTCTGTGAGTAAATGGTTAAGGCTTACACGTCTGGAACGGTATCGTCATGTGATGTTCATATGCGTGAGTGAATTTATTTGTGGATTGTTAGTTAGCAGTTGACGGTGAATGATTTAGGCAGGCCGTTGGTTTTTTTTTTTTTTTTTTTTCTTTATGTACTTGGATTTTTTTCCTGATGGCAGCTTCAGTAACCAAGAGAGAGAGATGGCTTTAAATGTAGAGTCTCATCCTCTTCTTAATCCCGTTCCCTTCAAACATGGCAAGCCTTCGCGAACAGTAGTCGATAACGATTAGGGAGTATTCGTGATGACGGTTGGTCTGGAATGGTATCATCAGTTCAAATAGTACAGGTGAATTTCTGAAGTTTTTAGTGGTTTGGGATTATACTGTTGATGGTATGATATAAGTTGCTTGTGGCAGTCGCAGGTGGATGGTGGATCTGTTTTTTTTTTGAAAAAAAAAAAAAAGAAACAACAACATGATTCTGTCTTTTCATCTATCATCTATATAAGCCACATTGTTTCTTCCCCCCCTTTTTTTAGTAACAGCCTCCATCAGAAAGTGACAGGAATGTAGGCCGTAACATCGGTCCTCGTTCTAAAACCTTTTCTCTACGGATTAATGATCATTTTGGATATGGAGATTGGTTAGGAAGTGCAGGAGATTGCTGCTTGTCTGCAAGAGTTGGACAATCTCAAGCGTACCACTGTCATCTAACACTGGTGCCTATACTTTTTGCGACAAACCTCTCAAAATTTATGTTATTGAACCACGCAACGGTTTCTAGAATACATCCCTAGATAGGTTGAGAAACATCTGAAGTTGAAATCCCCCTGGAGTGTATAGCTCCGTGGTGCTATGTCTTTGTTGATGTAGAGAGAATTTATAGATCTCCCCTATAGCCTCATCGGTACTATACAGGATAACAATAGCTATTGCATTATTTTGAACAGATTCAAAACAAAAAAAGGAGGTAGATTGAGATATGATAGACAAAAATATAGATAAAATATAGAATACGAAACAAGAATATATAGAGGTCAATAATTATATGCTAGTGAATAACCTATTGTAAGCAACAAAACTGTTTGCATATTCAGAAGTTTTGGGTAATATGTCTGATAGGAAATTCAATTTAAGTTTAAAATAGTGGAAATATTTTGACATATGCTCTAGGATATCAGCTTTCTTTGCAAAAAAAGAATGCAGCAAATCTATGTCTAATTTGTTAAGATGTGATCATTTATTATCCTAGGTCTCATTTGAATAGTTTTGTTGCTGACAGTTAATGAGTAAAAAAATGTAGCAGTTATGCGCAGTAACTAGATACAGGAAGACTATAATATGATGAGTGTCTGTGTATCTACCCATACAAAATGAATACTCACCTCAATGAACGGGCGGTTCACTGGGGGGCTGCTATCTACTCGTTTGACATATATATGGTCCCGGTCAAACATGGCCAGAACCTCCATACCTTACTGCATGCTATGCTTATCAGTCCTTACTCCAATACTCCCCCTTAAGCTGAATGCAGTCCAACCATTGCATTCAGGCACAAAACCTTGTGCTGGGGGAGAGCTTTTGTGAACATGTCAACCACCATGTCATTGGTTGGGACATAGTCAACATGAATGAGTTCCTCCTGTACTGCATGATGGATAAAGTGGTAGCAGATATTGATGTGCTTCGTCCAGGGATGGTACTCATTGTTCTTGGTAATGCAGATGGCAGAGATGGTGTCAAGGTGGATTGTGATGGGTTTTTCAAGTGGCCATGCAATTTCTACCAGACACATGTGGATCCAGAGTGCTTCCTTTGCAGCATGAGTTACAGCAATGTACTCAGCTTCAGTAGTTGACAATGCAACAATCTGTTGCTTCTTTGAACTCCAAGAAACTGCTCCTCCATCTATGGTGAACACATACCCTGAGATAGAGTGTCTATGCTCCTGTGAGGCCCAGTCCATGTCTGAGAAGGCCTCTAGCCCTTTTCGCGCTCCTCCAATGATGAGACAGGTGTCCTTCATTCCCTTAAGGTAGTGAAAAACTCTTTTGACCGCTTCCCAGTGCGCTCTCCCTGGGTTCTGCATAAACTGTGTAGATTGAGGGAATATTAATTAATGAGATTTAATCTCTCGAGGACTTGTTCTATTTGAATCTCGTCACATCCTTTATATACATCTCAAAATAATTGATATTATTAATCATCATACTAATCCTATACCTTGGTGCGTCATCCATATCTAAGCTAGGTCTTGTTACACCTGGGTTCTGTAGTTCCGCTACAGAGGATCTTAGCCGCCCCCTTCTGGTTCATGTGCGGCTGTATTGCCATCATCATGTTCAACAGGTTATTTGGACCAGACATGTTCCCTACCACTGCATCCATAATGACTTTGCTTGCCAAACTCAAGGAGGAATGGTGGGACAGAAACAATATCACCTATAGTCAAACCCTTCGCTACATTTCCCCAGAGTGTCAGGTAGCAATTGACACAACTGATGAGGTGGCTGAAGCATGGCAAATCCTAGTCAGGAAATTTGAATCAAATGATCCAAGCAAGATCAGTATAGTACACAGCTGATGTAGGTTTGCTCTAGGTAATTAATACCTAAAAGCCTGCATGCACTGGTCCTTTTCTCTGGCAGGATATACAGTAGCATAGTTGTTTCGCACAGCTGGATTAAGTTCTGTGACTTATGAGGCAACTATATGGCATATAAAAGGAGGATATAAAAATGGAATATAGCATGATCTGTAACTATATGTGACCCATTGATGAGACTAATATATGTTAGTGATTTGGATGTGACCATGATGTGTCACATATGACTAATACTTGGACTTGAACTTGGACTTGTATACCAGAGTCTAGACATTTCTAGACTTAGTCTTGACTTGGACTTGAAGACTTGGCTTAGGGCTTTGGAAGGGTAACCTCAGCAGGTACCTGTTGTCTTTGGTGAGTTTCAGGTCATAGAATTTGTGAATGTCATACTTCAGTGGCATAGTTGCTATAGTCCTTGCCATAGTTCATCATGGTCTGTATGCCTTGTAGTATAGTGGTAAAGAATGAGGCTCTTAATCTGTTAAGACCAAGAGCCAAGCAAAGAAAAAAGACTGCTACAACAATATTTGCAGGGAGCTCGGACAAGAGAAGAATGCTTGACTTGCAACAGAAAATTATTGTTAGAACTTGAACCACTTGTTATTCAGGGTAATACTTTCTCTTTTATATACAGTAGATTGTCAAGATAGATATGTGAAATGTGCATGATGGTATAACTTACATGTGATGAAATGTCTCAATATGGTGTTTTTGGGATTATGTCATAAGATAGGGGTCTTAGATTATAGTCCAGTCAGAACTCCACCTGCCATCAGTAGACAAATGATTTGTCCTCCAATAGCTAGTCCAAAGGGAAGGGAAGAAGTAATATATCCTAGCCAAACTGAGCTGACAGCCAATAACCTCAGAAAGGACAGAAAAATGATCCAAAAGGAATATCAGAGGCATATTGATCAGAATCTCCTGTCTGCTCTATAGTAGTGCTGACAATCATAAAGCTGTAGAATGTCACAAATCTACTTTAGCAACAGTGACTACTGCTATGACTTCTAATTCCAAGGCACCTAATGCCTCAGGGACCAAATCTGACAGTTTGGCTAAGGAAACTGAAATAAAATAATAGATGGCAACCTCTGGCCTCTATGTACACTGAATATAATAGCAAGAATGGAAATGAAGACAGAAGTGAACAGAGAAAGCTTAGTTGAAATCTTAGTTGATCATCTGACCAAAGAGCAGACTACTAAATATACAAGCTTGTAAATCTTCAAGGAGTGAAATAGATTTCTATAATAGATAAGAAAGTCCAAAGATCCAAAAAGTAGGAACAGAATACTATGTCCCAATCTTGATCTCCTCCATGACATTGAGGAGTGATGTGTCACCCTGATTGCCAAAGGAGTTACCCTATAAGGAATGTAGTAACAGATTGGATATCAGAAATAGAAATGACAGAATGGAATTGTGAATAAGGAAAGTGGAGAGGAGCATATGAGAAAATATTAAAAGTAATAAAGGTAAAGACAGATGTGTGAGCATAGAGAGGATGGACATAATAAGTGGAGCATATTGAATGTTACATGTGATACCAGGATAAAATAGGCTAGATATGTGAGGTGTACTGAATTTGAAGACTGATAGAGCATATGGCTGAAATGGCAAATGTGGTAGAGTTAGAGTGAATGTTTGAATAGTTGGGGATATTGGTGTAGCAGTTTCTGATACCCTGAAGGCTTTGGCCCAGTTGACACCAGTCACTTCCCAGTCACCTAAGAATGAATCTGGCCCAAAGCTTGAAACTCCATATATAGCAATGTTTGTAAATTAGAGGGTTAACAGATGCTTTGGCTTGACCTCTCATCCATTGATAACTTGGCTCATTTGTCCAAGGTGTCAGGTACACATACTGAGACCCGATTATTCGGCACAGCTGACCGAGAAACAATCCTATATCCATGACTAAGTGTCTACGCCACATGCATAATACTTGGTGCGCTGGTGTCAAGTATACGTACCGAGGATCTGGTAACTCGGCGGTACCGACTGAAATACTCTATTAGTAACCAAGTATGAACCACTCGATGAGTTGTTCTCGGCTAGACGCACATATCGGTCACATTCCTCATTCCTATCCCATGCCTACTCCTCACCCCTCGGTCTGCCTCACCTTGAGACTTCCTGCCCTTGTGTTATCCTCGGCTACAGCCTTGTTTTATAATCGGGCATTTCCTATTGTCCTATCCTAGGGCACGTCCTATTATTCTGTCCTTTATTGTTTTATCCCCGTCTTACATTCCTTATTCTAATTTTACTCACTGTGGACAATAACCACATGCTCTGCATACCTTATTGTTCCACATTCCTTATTCCACATATCGCTTCTTAACCTATATAAGTAGGACATGCATGTAAATATTTCCTCATTCTGGGTATCGACTAGGCTTAGGCCCTTCTACCTTCTTCTCTCCTGTTAAGTCCTCGACTCAGGCCGGCATCATCAGCATCCCCCCGAGTATCTGTCTGTTGCAAATACAGTGGCATGCACAGCAAGTAGGGCATAACGCACGAGTATGTTGAAGCCAATGCCACTACTCTTGGCCTGCAGGACTTGGCCATAGTCCGCCCGACCTTTCACCAACACCCCTCAGCAGTACCGAAGTCCGTCAGTACCCAACACTTGACAGCCGGTCTCGGCTCGGCACGTTCACCATCCACACTCCCCATCCTCACCCTTCGGTCCGTCTCCCCTCGGGACTTCCTGTCCTTGTATTATCCTCGGTTGCGTCTCCATTGTTTTATACTCGGCTACTCCCTATTGTCCTATCCTGGGCCATGTCTCTATTATCTTATCCCTTATTGTTTTATCCCCATTTGCATTCCTTCATTCTAATTTTATCTGTTGTGGACAATAACTACATGCTCTGCATACCTTGTTGTCTCACATTCCTTATTCCACATGTCGCTTCTTAACCTATATAAGTAGGACATGCATGTATATATTTCCTCATTCTGGGTATCAACTAGGCTTAGGCCCTTCTACCTTCTTCTCCTCTGTAAAGTCCTCGACTTGGGCCAGCATCATCAGCATCCTCCCGAGTATCTGTCTGTTGCAAAACCAGTGGCAAACACAGCAAGTAGGGCGCAATGCACGAGTACATTGAAGCCAATGCCACTACTCTTGGCCTGCAGGACTTGGCCATAGTCTGCCCAACCTTTCGACAACACCCCTTGGCAGTACCGAAGTCCATCAGTAACCGAAGCTTGACACAAGGTTATTGTCAGGGGATGACCCTCTCCGAGTCCTGATGACAAGTCCAAGGTCCTATCTCGGACCCTACCGAAACTCCGAGGATGAGAGACCAGAGTCCGAAAGACCACTGATGTCAGAGGATGACCTCTTCCGAGTCCTGGTCTAAGTCCGAAGCCCTATCTCGGACTCTCTCCAACTCCGAGGCCCTATCTCGGACTCTCCCCAAACTCTGAGGTCCTATCTCGGGCCCCCCCTCTGAGTCCTGATGACAAGTCCGAGGTCCTATCTCAGACTCTCACCAACTCCGAGGTTCTATCTTGGACTCCTCCCAACTCCGAGGCCAGGAGACCCAGGTCCGAGGGACCACCGAGCAGGAGATAGGAATGATCTTAGCGTGATGACTGGAACTGGGAATAGGCGCCTGTGTTGATTTATAAGCTAGTGCACAGACCACTTACATAAAGGGTATAAAAGAGGTTCACCAGCAGCGGAATCCTTAGACTTTCCTCTTCGGATTTCCCCTGCTTAGGTGAGAACCCTACATGTACTTAGGTAGTAGCTATAAATTAAACTTCGTATTTCCCCTGCTTAGATCTGAGAAGCCTGTGGGTAGGCTCTGGGTTCGAGTCCCATAGTCAGGCCTAGGAGGACATCCAGGGCTGGGTGGTGTCCCGCTGGTTCCAGCCTCCGGCAGTTGCGAGATCAGGTCCGAAGGAGGGTTGCCCTTACAGTTATCCCAGATCCACTAGACTTAGAAAACATCCTGAAGTTAAGAATGTGACTGTCAAGGTTCTTAAGTTATATCTCAGCAAGGTTGTAACTTTGTGAGTTTTGGAGTAGGGTTTGGTCTCAGCTTATGTGCTATGTCCTCCAGATCTCATTATATCCCTACCTTCTGAGACAGAGGTAGGGAATGGCACAGTTCACCTATGGGTCAAATGTGGATAACCTGTAACCAACCTATAGGGAACCCTATCAACCCATGGTTTTGTTCCCATAGGTGGACAGGTGTTAGATGTATGCCATACCCACATGGATGTGACATATAAAGTATAGTAGACTTCCTTGATACAGGATACCTCCTTGATACAAATTGATTTTCCAAGGTCTATTCTCATTCCAGTGATAGAGTGTTTTTCACAAAGAATCTACTATATACAAGCAACATTTAAGCCAAACCACATAAGGGAGGGAGAAGAATTGCATTTAGGAGCAATTTATCTTCATCTAAAATTTGCTCAATTTTGATACATATAATCTTAAATCAGTAATTGCTCACTTTTTCTGAGAGGTTTTGTCATAAGCTGTTCACATTAGGAAAGCTATTCATCTTCTATTGCTAATTACAAAACCCCCAAGTGGTATTTGACCTAAATTGATGTTAATCTGACCACGAAGGTATTGGGGCTACCAAAGTGTGACATGCAACATGCTAATCATATAAAGAAATAGATGACCAATCACACCGGGCCACAAATTCCATGCATGGAGAATTAGGTGTCACACTTTTATCAAGGACCCCTATGTGTGACATTTTGACCTGTTGCACAAAAAAAATTACTCTGCTGCAACAACAGCCTTTTTGCCCCTATAATATAGAGAAAAGATGTTCTCAAGACACTTCTTAACTGTTATATATTTTTTTAAAAATTTAATCTACAAAATTTTGAGCTAAAATTGAGCTTGACTGAAATCTGTATCAAAGAAGTCTACTATACTGTAATAAATGTGGAATAAACACATGAGAAATCACTGTGAGTGATGGTAGTGCTTTTAGTTTAGTAATTCTACTTCATGTACATGATAATCATACACATAAGTAATAGTAGTTCATTAAGGGGAACTCCACCACTTGCTGGCACTTAGCTAAGCAGCAGCAAGATAATATAACATGCATTGCACATTCTAATACACCCCCTCAATGTAATGTTTATGCTTCTTACATGATTCCTAGTCCCAGACAATGTCGTTTGACTAGTATTTGAGGGAGTACCTTGGTGAGGATATCAGCAGTCATTTCTCCTGTTAGTATATAATGCACCTCAACTTCCTTGTTCCTGACTACTTGGCATATCCAATGGTGGCTGATATCAATGTGCTTCATCTGACCATGGTGCTCGGGATTTTTTACGACAGCCAGTGTGGATCAATTGTCCATAATTATTGGTAAAGGGTTGTCAATGTCAAATGTAGTTCTTTCAATAGTGTTTGCATCCAGAGAACCTCTTTCCCAGCTGAAACAGATGCAATATATTCAGCTTTGGGAGATGAGAGGGCAATTGCCACTTGCTTCTTGCTTGACCAACTGATTGCTCCTGTTCCCATCTTAATTACATATCTGCTGGTGGAGTGTCAAGTGTCAATACATCAGGTATGGTCAGAGCCACTATAGGTGATGAAGGGGTGAAGAAAAGATATAGAGTCACTGGCATGGAAAGTGAGCTTAAGGTCATTAGTCTTTTTAAGGTACCTGAACAGGTGTTTCATGGCCTGCCAATGTCCTTAACCAGGGTTATTGTTGAACTGTGCAAGTTTGGCAAAAGAGTATACAATGTTGGGCTGGGTGCCAATAGTGAGGTACATGAGAGTACCAATGGCATTCATGTAAGGTACTTTTGCCATTTCTTCTGTTTTACACTTGGTTGTCAGGCATAATGCTTTGCTAAGTTGGATTCCTGGATCCATTGGTGTAGAGACCAGATTGCACTCAGTAAGCTTGAACCAGTTGAGCATATTTATGATGTATTGTCATTGAGATAATTTGAGCATTCGGTTTGCCTGATAATAGTCAATCTTGATGCCAAGGAGATATGAAGTCGGTCCAAGGTCTTTTATTTTAAAAAATTTCCATAAGTTGTCCTTGATAAGAGTGATCTTGTAGCAGTTGTGTGACACAACCATTATATCATCAACAAAAACTGGGAGTATGATGCATATGTCATCCATGATCCAGACATAGATGCTTGGGTCAGATTTTATTTGGGTGAAGCCCATCTTCTCAAGTGTCTCACGTAGTTTGTGGTTCCATAGGTGTCTGCTCTGTTTGAGTCTGTAGATCCCTTTCGTGAGTCGGCAAACCCATTGTTTACTGTTTTCACCATGGGTCTGGAATCCTTTAGGTTGTCACATGTAGACTCTGTATTCCTCCTTGAGTTCTCCATTTATGTAGGCATTTGAGATATCAAGAGATTTAATGAACTCTCTCACGAGTGCTGCTTGTGCTAGGATTGCACGAAGGGCTCCAAGTCGAGCAGTTGGTGCAAAAACCTCATAGTAATCAATACCCAGATGTTAGTTATTGCCTTGAGCAACGAGTCTATCTTTGTAGCGGTGAATGGTCCCATCTCGATATAATTGCCTGCTGTCCCTTGGATAATTGACTAGTTCCCAAGTCCCATTTGTCAGGAGCACATCGATCTCAGTCTGAGCAGCATCCATCCATTTATCATGGTCTGGTCCTGCCATTGCTTCTTTTTATCCACTGGTGTATCCTCTGGGTGCATGGCAGCTCTGAATGCTCGCTGAGTGGAAATATTGAACACAATCTCAAAAGCATTGAGGAGGGGAATAAATTTGTCCATCATTCCATACATGTAGTTTACTGATTCAATCATGTGAGTGCCAGAAAGTGTTTCATCATCTTTGTCAGAGTTACCTATGATAATATTATCAGAGTTGGTATCATCCGATCAACTATTATTTTCTACACCTCCTTGGTCTGGAATTTGAGGTGAATCACCCCTTGTAGGTGCATCTTCTCCTACTTGCTCTTGTTTGACAGTATTATTTTGGAGTTCTTCGACATTTCTTTCATTAATTTGGCCAAATCTGGATTGTCTGCGAGCGACAGGGTGTGTCATATGCTGATTAATGCTATTAAGTCAGTGTAGTCCATGATCCTGGATTTTTGGATCAGGCAAGATCCTTGCACAACCAGGGGTTCTGCTAGGATATGATGTACTGGTTGAAGCTGGAGAGCAGGAAGAGGGAGTTGATGTTGAGCCACTGGATTTTGAGGATCCAGGTCAGGTACTGGTGGATTTGGTGCCGCTAGCCATTACTTTCTGATAGGTTACCCCCTTCATTTTGCCAGACGGCATGTAGTGGAACAGTGTCAGTATTTGCAGTTATGTCAGGGAATGATAATTTATCAAAGATGACATCTCTAGATACCAATACTTTATGGGTTGCAGGGTTGTATATGTAGGAAAATGAGCTCTAATATATTAGTATAACTTGAGTAGGAACACAAGGGACACAGACTAAACAAAATAATCTCCTCAGTGTGGTCAAGCACTATATTATTTGAGAGAAACTACATAAATAAAATAATCTACAAGTTGTTAGATACAATATTAATATCACAATTATTTTGCTCACCTCCTCAGTGTGGTCAAGCACTGAGGAGAAGAGAAATAACTCTGCGTGATAAAAGCGTGCATGTACTATACTCCCGGTGATGTCATATCTGACCGGGAGTGAAAAGGAACAGAACGTTGGAATGCACCGGCAACTTCCAGACGGAACCATAATACGACGTTTGCTTCATTAGAAATACAAAGAATGATACAAAAGAGTGAAGGAAAAAATCAGAAAAAAATAAGCGAAAATATACTTGAGATCTCTTGCTCTTTTAGGACTGACTTGTATTTATTTATTTTGAATATTAGGCTTGAATTTGTTGGAGGAGTATGAACCCAACACGCCCCCTCAAGCCTAATATAGACCCAATTTTTCAGTAAGTGACTTTACTTTAGGGCCTGGCAGCCCTTTAGTAAAGATATCTGCCAACATTTGATCTGTTGGTAGATAATTGATGGCAATAGTTTGATTTTTGACCATATCGTGAATGAAATATAGTCGTATGTCAAAATGTTTCGTCCGCGATTGCCATGTGTAATTGCGATTGCGGACTGATTGTCGGAATAGATTTTGAGTGGGAAATATATGGGTTGGAAAATTTCGGATATGAGATGGTGGACCCAGAGGGCTTCTTTAGTCGCTTGTGTGAGCGCGATGAATTCAGCTTCCGTTGACGATAACACTACGATGGATTGTTTCTGACAACTCCATGAGATCGTTCCACCATCGATCTGGAAAACGTAGGCGGAAATTGAATGCCGGTGGTCTTGAGATGCCCAATCTGTGTCAGCATATCTAATAAGGCCTTCGCGGCTTCCGCCAAGTACAAGTTTTTTGTTTATTGTCCCTTTTAGATACTTGAATACACGTTTAACGGCGTTCCAATGTATTTCCCTGGGGTTTTCAAGGAATTGAGATAGTAGTGATACAGCAAATGATATGTCTGGGCGTGTTGCAATGGCTGCCCACATTAGTGAACCGATTGCTTCTCTATAAGGAATTTTGGCCATCTTCGATTTATCGCAGTCAGTGGTTGGACATTGATATTTGGACAATTTTATATTAGGGTCAATGGGACTTGGAGAGGTTTTGGCGTCTTGCAGATTAAATCGATTGATGATCTTTTCAATATAAGCCGGTTGAGAGAAAGTGATCGTCTGTGATTTCCTATCACATTCGATTTTCATGTTTAATAGCCAGTGTAACTCGCCGAGGTCTTTCATTTTGAAGATCTGAGTGAGGTCGTGTTTGATTTTATCGACGATCGCTAAATTGGCAGCGGTAATTGTAAGATCATCAATAGCTGCAGCGATGATCGCATGTTGGTTTGGTCCATGTCTATAAAAGACAGCAGCGTCTGAGGCCGATTTACTGAAACCAAGACCTGCTAATGCTTTAGATAGACAGTTGTACCACTCACATCCAGATTGCTTCAGCCCATACATGGCCTTTTTGAGTTTGAGTACGTGGTATTGACTACCGTGCTCATATCCTTGCAGCTGTTTCATGTAGATCGGTTCTTTGAGTTGCGCATTAATATACGCATTGTCGACATCCATTTGATAGATGGGCCAGTCGTTCTTAGCTGCAATTGCGCATATGATCCGCAGGGAGGATAAATGAACAACCGGTGAATAAGTTTCCTCATAATCTATCCCAAAACTTTGAGTGAAACCTTGAGCCACCACGCGTGACTTAGCTTGATAAATCCACCCTTGTAGATCTCTT
Organism: Chroogomphus rutilus; assembly: GCA_003314275.1. Classification (NCBI taxonomy): domain Eukaryota; kingdom Fungi; phylum Basidiomycota; class Agaricomycetes; order Boletales; family Gomphidiaceae; genus Chroogomphus; species Chroogomphus rutilus. The sequence continues at coordinate 3,804 of QLPI01012787.1, read as the reverse complement.
TTGCGGACAAATGTCCACCTACTTCCGACTATATTAGCACCTGAAGGTGGGATGACGAGATCCCAGGTTTGTTTATATAACAAGGCGTCATATTCATCATCCATAGATCGTTTCCATATAGGATGATCTAGTGCTTCGCCCGCATTTGCTGGTTGAATAAGATTGTTATCAACGTCCTTTTGGTAGTCATTGTCATAGGCTACCGGTGCTGTGCTAATGGCTAATTCAGAAATTTCAGAAGGGTCGTTCCCCGGATTTATCTCTTCCGCTAGCGTAATTATCTGTGCACTCATTTCATTTTTGGACGATGATGTAACTGTTGGGCTAATTTTGGCTCTTCATTAAAGAAGACATCGCGCTCCGTCGTTACCTTCTGGGAATCCGGCCAATAAATAAAATGACCGTTGCTGTGTGTAGAATAGCCAATCCATCTAGCATTCTTAGCTCTCTGTGACAATTTATCTCCCTGCTTGATTTTAACACAGATGTTTCTTCCCCATATATATGAATCACGTAAGTCAGGTTTGTGATGATGGATCATTTCATAAGGCAATTTGTCAGGTAAAGCTCGCGTATATGTATGATTTTTGAGGTAATTAGTGTGCTGGATTGCGTAGCCCCATAATGATTTGGGTAAGTCGGACTCAACCAACATGGCGCGCATGCGTTCTACCAAGGTGCGGTTTAGCCTTTCGGCTAAGCCGTTCGACTCGGGAGTGTCGTGCACCGTTAATCGATGTTGTGTGCCTTGTTTAGCTAAGTAATCCTCAAATTTGCTGCTAGTATATTCACCCCCTCGGTCAGATACAAGGACCTTAATGCGTATGTTTCGTTGGCGAAGTAGCATGGCTTCATAAAGTTTGTACTTTTGAAATGCCTGATCCTTCGAATTCATAAGATATAAGACTGATTCCCGGGAATGATCATCAGTGAATGAGACATAATAGATCTTTTTATCAATGGTTGGGTGCCTAGCAGGACCCCAAACATCAGTATAGACCTTGTCCCCAGGTTTTTTAGATCTTTCACTTGGCTCTTGAGGAAGTGGTTTGCGTGTCATCTTAGATTTGATGCACGCATCGCAGGAGATTTTATCGTCCGCTACACTTGGATTAACACCTGTTATCATGCGATGACTAAGCAGGTATCTCGTAGATTTTTGTGAGATATGTCCGAGGTTCCTGTGAACCTCCATGGTGGAAAGGCATACATATGTGGAGTGTGTTGGTGCATTATCGTTCAAACGATATAGGCCGCGAACTTTAGGGGCTTGCATCAGTATATTACCAAGAGAGTTTCTAATTACACATTTTTGATGCGCAAATTTGGTCCGGTAGCCCGCGTTGTCACAGCAGCCTATGGAGATTAGGGTAAACGTGATTGTCGGCACATAAAGCATATCCTTCAATGTGATTTCGGCCTTTTTTCCGTTTGCCGTTGTGTGTAAAATAAGCTGGCCGGATCCGAGGGCTTCGAACACGCCCTTATTGGCCGCATATATCTTACGCGGTGTAGAGTTGCTCTAGGTAATTAATACCTAAAAGCCTGTGTGCACCGGTCCTTTTCTCTGGCAGGATCTAGCGCAGTCGTTCAGCACAGCTGGAATAGGTTCTGTGACTTGGCAATGTATGAATGAAAATAGAAAGTGAACGAAATATGGTGTGATGTGACAAGGACATGACCTTGATGAGATGCAAATGCGTCATGCTGACTAAGACTTGGACTTGGACTTTGGGACTTGGATACAATAGTCTAGACGTTTCTAGACTAGTCTTGACTTGGACTTGTAGACTTGACTTGGGGCTTTAACTTGTGAACTTGAACTTGTTATTACAGAGGTAAGCCAGAGGCCTTTATATACAAAAACCAAGCAATGATGCGAAACAATGCGAGAGGTTGGCTATGTCAGTTGAATGACAAAGCACGAGAACAAAGTATACAAAAGAGGAAACAATGGAGAAACTCTAGAGAAATGGTACAGCATCGAGGCTGTGTGAATAGGGGCTAGGGGCTATGATAGGGGGAGACTAACCAAAAAGGTAAGGATGATGAATAATAACGAGAAAAGACTAACAGAATAGGAAACAGGTCTGAGTCATGCCAAGAAAAGGAGAAACATATAAAAGAAACAATAAGGAAGTCCACCAATAAATGTCTAACAACCTTGTCCACTACTCCTGAGGGGCCTTGGGATGAGTCAGGGGACTGAGTCATCTCGGACTATTTCCAGGTCACAGGCGACATATCTTCCGCAATTTCTCTAGTATCCAATCCAAAGATAGGGGTCTGGGAGTAGGAGGACTAATGGGTATACGGTCGTGCACTCTCATTTTGTGTTTAAGAGAGAGTCGAATGGAGTGGGCAGGGTAATCAGGATGGGATGGTGCCCTGAACTCTGCCTCGTATTCCACTCTACTCCTATCATGATATGCTGGTCTAGACATCATTCCAAGAAATATGTATGGTTCTTGACTTTCTGGGAAATAGACTGCATCTCCTATCACATATGACTGAGTGTAGATTGGATGGGATCGTCTTCTGAGTGAGAAATGTGCTGGTGGGGGTACGCGAAGATAATGATATGTTAATGGTTATGCCTGGATGCGTGTGTCCTGGGTGTTATAGCGTTGCATGGGAATGAGCTCTGAAGAAGACATGATGACAAATTGGGAGTCTGAAGATCGGTTTACTGAATAGAATGGTTGGCTGTGTGATGTGGCAACAGTGAAGGTGATATGGGATGAGCGCCGATGGAGTCTGATTTGGAACATGGTTGAGATCGGTCGCTTTACTGTCACCAGTCAAGCTGAGAGCACCCATGACCCAGCCCAACTTGGCATGTCAACTATGTACGTATGCATGTGCATGCATACAACACCTAACCGGATACTTGCTCCTGTCGTACGTGTACATGTATGAGATGCACATGCATACAACACACACGTGTATATAACACACACATGCCACACATGCATACAACATTCAGCACTGCACATGCATATGACACACATGCGCCGCCACATGCATACAACATGTGTGCTGACACACATGTGCCAACACTAACAAGCCATACATGCACGTGTACAATGCATTCCTGTTGGCACATGCACATACAGCATGTCCATATGTGCACATACAATGTGTCCATGTTGGCACATTCAAGTTGGTGCATACATGTACAGCATGTTTGTGTCAGCACATGTGCATACTATGCATTCATGTTGGCACATGTGTGTACTGTACATTTGTGTTGGTGCATGCACGTACAGCATGTTTGTGTTGGCAGGAACACGACATATGACACAAACATGCTGCAGGCATGTGGGTGAGGTGCACACCTGACACCTGTCTACCTGTGGGAAAAAATCCATGGGTTGATGGGTTCAGGTTTCCCATGGGTCAGGTGTGGGTCACCCACATTTGACCCATGGGTGGCCTGTGCCATTCCCTAGTTTCAACATTGGGAGATTTACCATTAGAACTATAACAACTATGTCTATTCCAGTTCTTAACATATAGGGATTTTAGCTCACTTTCAAAAAGGGAGTAGATGGGACCAAAGGGAGGCAAGGATCCCTCTTCTAACTCTATTTTGAGGGTATAGGGGCAATGTGAGGCAAGAGTGTCAGCCTGTTTTTTTGCTGAAGACATCACTGAACATGTCATATTCATCTGGAATGTTAGTCAGATCTACTGAGCCATTGTTGGTCTTATTTTTGTAAGATAGGAAAAGTGAAAAGGTCTGGGTGCCATCCATCTTCAAGCTATGGGCAAATGCTATAGTATGTGTTAAAACATAAGGAC
>QLPI01012786.1:0-17815 GCA_003314275.1 Chroogomphus rutilus | reverse complement strand
CCTGCAGGACTTGGCCTTTACCCGTCCGACCCCTTCGGCTTTCCCGAGGCCTGTCAGTATGTCTGGAGCCTGACACCTGTGCATGATCCACTTCCAGGATCTCAAGGAGACCATAGTAAAAAAAGTAAGTGGTTACTTGATTTACCATACTTGTAGAATGTTAATTGTAAAGAGAGACTATGACAAAGCTAAGGCATGTTTGTTAGATAAAAAGGTAAAAGAGGAGGTCATTAGTGTGCACACCTTGATGACAGCATCAGCAATGGCACCATGTGTGAGACCCTTCATGCCAGACAAGTGGCACATGTGGCTCAAGAACAATCAATGCCTTCAACAGACCTTAGAGACTTGTAAATCTGTTTGATGGTCTGCAGGTAAGAGGTCATATTTGGTTGTAATTCATCATGATGACAGAATGACCTTGACAAGAAGAGGGTGACGGAATAATCCTGTCCAAATATAGGTGCTATCAGTTGGTGGGTGACTCTGTTGGTAAATGAAGTGAGGCCATTGAAAAGGGTCAGCAACAATGGTTCCATCATATAATTCATTTGATATACTGTGAATCAGGTGTCAGATTTTGTCAGGGGATGACCCATCTGTGAAGAATGCAAGCAGTGAGGTTCTTAATGTGTATATCTTGGTGAGGTTGAAAATTTGCAGAGGTTTGGGGTAGGTCTTGGCTCTAGCTTATGTGCTGCACCTTCCAAATCTCATTGTATCCCTAACTTCAGGCAGAGCTTCAGAGTGGAGCAAGGTTGTAAGAAACTGTTTGATGAAAGCTCAAAGAGTGGATGAGGTTTGCCTGGTTGAATTCTAAGTTGATTATCAGACTACCAAACTTCTACTTTACATGTTTATTATATACTAGTACATATTTCAAATTTAAGTAGGGCTTAGCCACCAAGAACAAGGGAAGACATGAATGGGGAAAGGTTCTCTGATTGAAAGAACAAGAGAGTAAAAGTACAAGGGGCTTGAGAAAACTTTGTGACCAAGCCACTGCAGGATCTGAATGGGATCTTGAGTGGGATCTTGATGTACTTCCATTCCAGGAAATGGTGATTGGAGTTGAGTCAATTGGTGGGATAAGGGGATGGAGATTATGTTGAGATAAGAGACAGAGGAGATGGGGGATTAGGGAGGAATTAGGAGGATTGGGAGCACAGAGAAGTGCATAAATGCAGAGAATGGACTTAGAGAATATAATTGGGAACAAGGGAGCATTGGGACAAACAAAAGTAGTATTAGAAAGACTGGAAAAGTATGTACAGAAGTACTGCATGCATATGTAGAGATGGCAGATTGAGACACGGCAGCCTATATGCTAGGCACCCACTGATGGAGAGAGATACAGGGGACAAAAAGAAAACAGACGCACCCAGAGTAGGGTCTATGGGGTAGGGCATATATATGCAGGTGATATACATTTACCAGAAGAGAAATGGGGCATGATATTGACATAGTCACCTGGGACATTTGCCTAGAGATTAAAGGCATTTAGTAATAAAGGTTGGATGAGATTATGACCGGTGAATGGAGGATATGATGTCTGGTCAGAAGGCTAAAGATTGGCAGTAGAGGTTGTATAGACTAAGGGATGCAGAGGAATGGAATTGGCTGAAGATAAAGGCATATCCATGTGGTTCGAGCAGGGTTGTCCTAAAAGGGGAACACATCCATGTGGTTTGAGCTGGAGATGAGGGTGGATGTGATTTTGGCAAGGTCATGACAGTATCCCCTCCTTATGGCCAAGTCCCACAAGGCCACAGTAATGAAGTTTGGGCATAGCTATAACTGAGTTTGAACTTCAGCAAGGTTCATATAGGAGAGGGGACTCTGGGTGGGTGGTCTTCATTGGACACAATGGCCAGTACATCATGTTAGATTGTCTAATCCCACATACTATTCATATCTCTAATTAATGTCTTACAAACTAAGATGTTATACATACAGAGCTCTATGAGTAGTATTGGCAATCTGATAACTTACTAAGGCTCTGAACTTAACTTGTATTGACACACATGTCTTCACTCAAGGAGTCAACCTGAAAGGTTACCCATGTGGACTAGATGGTATAGTGGTTAACACCATAGCTATATTTGCTATAGCCCTGGATTCAAACCCCAGTCTGGTCATTCTTTTCACCTCAACAACTCAAGGAGTCAACCTGAAAGGTTACCCATGTGGACTAGATAGTGTAGTGGTTAACACCATAGCTATATTTGCTATAGCCCTGGATTCAAACCCCAGTCTGGTCATTCTTTTCACCTCAACAACTCAAGGAGTCAACCTGAAAGGTTACCCATGTAGACTAGATGGTGTAGTGGTTAACACCATAGTTATATATGCTATAGCCCTGGGTTCAGTCTGGTTGTTCTTTTCACCTCAACATATCAAAACAGATCATTAGCCAGCTAACTGCCCCCACTACTTCTAACTTTAGTAGGGTGTATGTCACAGCCATGTTGAATTGTGTTATGGCCCATGCCACCAATAAACCTACATTAATCCCCACAACCACCTGCACTGTTTCCGGGACCTTTCTGACCATTCAAAGCCTGAACAATTGCTTTCCAAATTCCATTGTACCAACTGGAGTTTCTGCAATCCCAAACCTCCAAAGATTCCAAGGCCAAGGTTCCACTCCTTTGATAAACGATGTGCAGGATCATCACATACCTCACTCCCTTGTTCTTCGTTCTGTATTAGCCCCTTGTACTCTCTCCTCCCCTTGTCTTTACTTGGCAAAAGTTAGTACAAGGACTAGATTCATGTATATAAGACACCAGTCAACTGGACTATTTTCCAGTATTAATATTGACTTAATTCTGTGTCATAGTTTCTGATTCAGTTCCGGTAACCTTTCTGATTTTCCAAAATTAGGGACAGACGATTGAGGAGGGTGCAACACATAAGTTAAGCCAAGTCCCTGTGACCTCAAACCACTTGAATGACTAGTCAAATTACCTAATACTGTGAACAGTTTTAGACCCTCGGCACTTCCCATCTTTCTGCCCCTTTCTGTTTCTGTCCATGACCTGTGACCTCTAGTCCCTCCACCTCTGGAGTATGAATCCCCCTTTGGAAACCACTTGAAACCTCTGAAAACCCTTCTGGAAGGATCTAGCTAAGCACCTAACATGCGGATTTAACAAATTGTCCCAATCACTGCATAAGATCGATGCTGAAATTCTGGAAGCAATTAACACCATGTAAGGTTTGCATAATATGTGGGTTCCTTGGATTGAGGGGTCCACATATAAGAGTTCCAGGGTACATATTTGAGCTTTTGATTGTCGTAACCTCGCTGACTGTTCTTAGTATTCAAAACTCCAATTAATGTATAACATGTAGGCAATGGCACGGGTTGGGCCAACCTGCATGGGTCACCGGGTTGGGTGTCCTCGGGTGCGGGTGCAGGTCAAGTAGAGAGCACCTGCAACCTGGCCCAACCCATGGTGTCATGCATGCACGTACGACACGCATGCGCCACACATGCACATGACACGCCCATGCACATGGATGACACAGACGACACCCATGTGCCGTACGAGTCGTATGCGTCGTACGCACCATACATGCCATATGCGCCGTACGTGCCATATGCATGCGAGTGCAGCGCGCACCTGACACCCATCGACCCATGGGAAAAAACCCATGGGTTGACGGGTTCGGATTTCCCATGGGTCGGGTGCGGGTCACTCACATTTGACCTGTGGGTGACCCGTGCCATTCCCTAATAACATGGAGTTGGGTGACATTCACCTGATCTTTTCTCAGAAGGTGCCCCTGAACAGAAATCCACAGGGGGAATGGATCCATGCGACTTGGTCCAAGAATTTTTTCTCTAGCTGCAAATGTCATAAAAATTCATGTCTGCACCATTTGAGGCCTGGCACCTCAGATTTCCAAGCCTGCATGTAGTGTGTGTAGCAAGGAATAACATGCAGTATCTCTCGGCGAGGTAAGGGGGTACAAGCAATGAGTGCTGCAAAGAGTATGGGTGTTTCAAAGGGCAAGGGGAAGAGGAAGGGCAAGGTTATTGTCCTTGATTCAGATGAGGAGGAGGAGGAGGAGGAGGAGGAGGATGTTAAGTCTCGGTAATGCTGATATTGCAGACAGGAGTTGGTCAAGTCCTGCAGACCATTCGAGGTGGCTTGGCTTCAATGTGCTCATGTGTTGCACCCTGCTCTTCCATGCATGCCACTAATTTGGACTGAAGAAAGACCTGGGAGGGTGCCAAGAGTGTTGGCCTGAGTAAGGGACTTTAGACTAAAGAAGGGGAAACAAGAGGAGGTGAACCAAGTCGATATTCAGAGTAAAGAACTATCTACATACATCTGCTACTTATATAAGTTAAGAAGCAAGATGTAGAACAGGATGACATAATGAATGGAGAACAATAAGGTATGAAGAATCATGTGAGAGCATTGTCCACAGTGATCCAGAATAGAATGAAGAATGTGGACGAGAATAGAACAATGAAAATAAGATAATAGAAATGTGGCCAACAATAGAATAATAGAGAGTGACCAAATATAAGACAATAGGGTCATGGCCGATAAAACAATGGTAAAATGTCCTGAGGTAAAATGGGCCGAGAAATAAGGAGTTGATGGGGCAGGATTAATGGATAATGAGTAGTGAGGAGTGGATGAGGAATAGGGATGGGGAATGTGGAGGGTGAATGTGCTGAGCTGAGACCGAGGTACCAAGTGGCAAATGTGTGGTTTGGTCACTTGCATGTGGAATTAGGCTGATCGTTTGGTCAGCACTGCTGAGTTACCGGGTACTCGGTACATGTACTTGACAGAGGATTATCCTATGAGTAAGACAAATGGGGTTAGCAAGGTTGGGAATAGTCTAAGGAAAAGGGCCAGAATCGAGTCATCCTTGGGGTCATCTACACTGCCCAACCTTGACTATCTATTTCAGCCCAACACTCCACTGTTTCTTCTGTCTCTTCCTCCAACTCCAGTAATGGGTCAAACTCCAACAAGGATTCCAGTGATGTTGCTGGTATGACTTCCTCCCTCAATTACTACTGTTACTCTTGTTATATCTGTGATATAACTCCAATATCCCAGACATCTGACATAGGGCACTACAAAGAATCCTACTCCAAACCAAGTCCAAACCTACCTTGTCACCTCCGAGCCCAACCAGCATCGTTGACCTCGGACCTCAGACATCTTTCCTTTCTCGTCGAACAATAGTCTTATTGTAACACCAGATGTATATTTCTCTTATAACCCATTTTCATTCAATTTATTGTTCTCTTGACCATTCCTAATTAGTTACAATAAGGACCACATGTATAAATACCTCTAGACTTCTGTACTATACCTTAGTTCGAATATCAACTTAGTATTCTCACTCACCCTCTGAACTCTGAACTTATCTTCTCCAAACCTCTGAAATAAAGGAATGACAATCGAGGAAGGCACAACATACAAGTTGAAGCCAAGTCCTTAAGACTCCAAACACACGACTCAGACCGACTTACGTCAGCTTGGACCTGATGTGAACTTGGACTCTAACAGTATATTTGAACTCACACTCCTGAATGTCTATGAGATGCAGCGAACAAATCAGAGCCATTCAAACACTTACAGTAGCTTTGGTATGCTGTGCATCCCTGACCCCAAACTTACCTGCTGCAGAACCCAACGTACATATACCACCAAACCCTTCACCAGTCCCAGACCCACCATCTGAACACTTGTCAAACCCCCTTCTAGAACCCTGAATGCCACCCTCGGATGACGCTAATGGTAAAGCCAACTTAGCAGAAGCCATCACCATGTTAGCCAAACATCTGTTAGGCTCAAAGAAATCATCAGCTTGAACCAAGATTCAGGACCCTGACCCCTTCGATGGCTCTACTGCCAAGAAGTTACAACTGTTCCTGGTGCAGTGCACCTTAAATTTTCGAGACCGCCCTGACACCTTTGACTCCAACAGTGCCAAAGTAACCTATATACTATCGTATCTAACCGGCACTGCCTTGGACTACTTAGAACCCAGTCTCTCCTCCAAACAAGACCCTTACTGGCTCTACGATTACCAGGAATTTATCTCTGAACTCAAAGCCAACTTTGGCCCCCACAATCCAGAAGGAGAGGCCGAAGCTGACCTCAAAGCCCTCTGAATGCATGACAACCAATTCCTCACAAAGTACGTGGTGGAATTCAACAGGCCCGCCATTTGCATTCAATGGGGAGACTCCGCACTCCGCCACCAATACTACAATGGCCTACCCAACAGGATCAAGGACAAAATCACCCGCATAGGAAAACCTGACTCCCTACTACAACTACGACAACTGTCCCAGTTAATTGACTCTCGTTACAGGGAACGGCGCTCTGAGATGTCGCAGGAAGCCTCCACATCCAAAGTCCCTGAACATCTGAATGACAGAAACAGGGAACCAACAGCTCCAATCCCCAGTAAGAGCACCAGACCTCCGAACCCCAGCCAGACCCTGAATAAGACAGCCTCAGACATGATTTCCAAATATAAGACAAGGGAGAGAAGGGAATACAAGGGGCTAATAGAAAAGTAAAAACAAGGGAGTGAGGTATGTGGTGATTGTGTCACTTGTTGAAGGAGTGGAACCTTGGTTATGGAATTGCAGAAGGTTGGGATCTGTCAAGTCCATGATACCATGCTCTGATTACTCAGCAGTACTGACCAACCGACCCTTACCCATATTATCCCTCACCAGTGTGCAGTCTCAGCTCAGTACATTTGGTTCATCATTTGGTTCATTATCCCTATCCTACCCTCCTATTCTTTATTATTCTTCTATTCCCTGTCCTTCTCCTTGCCCATTTATCCTTGGGACACTCACTATTTGTTATCACTCGGTCATGGCCCTATTGTTTTATGTTCATCCACCCCCTATTGTCCTATTTTTCCCTCACAAACTTACTCGTTTATTATCAGTCATATTTTATTGTCTTACTCTTGTTTATGCCATATTGTTCTATTCTAGATTACTATGGACAATACCTCCACATGGTCTCCATACCTTATTCTTTTCTCCATATCTTATGCCACCCTTATTCCACATTCTACCTCTTAGCCTATATAAATAGATAAGTAGCAAATGCATGTACATAGTTCCTCAGTCTGAGTATCAACTAGGTTTATGCATTCCTGCTCTCCTCCCTCTGTTCAGAAGTCCTCACTCAGGCCAATACTCTCAGTGTCCTCTTGAACACCTCTTCCATCACAAATCAGTAGCATGCATAGGAAGCAGGGTGCAATGTATGACCACGTTGAAGCCAAGCCACTCCAGCTGGCCTGTAGGACTTGGCTGGTTCCCGACCATACCTTTGGTACTACCGAGGCTTGACAGGATCATAAAAATTTGGGTTGTTGTGACAGAATTTGATGATTAACCTGAGACTTTTAATCTGTATATGGGTCTGGCAGATAGGGTTTCCTGGGGTATTCCCACGCTATTATATCGGAGAGTCGGTTGGATAATGAGGGGAATGATCTCCCGGATTTTACTACTATTTTATATGTATTTATCACTAGAGGAATTGCTACTCTATAGTGATTCTGCTGGGAGCTGAGTCCCGGGTTTACTCTCCGCTTTGGCGCCGATCCGGGAATCCGGTCTGGGCGCCAAAGCGTCGGTTTATATGGTTGTGGTCCTCCCACAAGTTAGATATATTATCTAGTAGTATAATATAATATATTTGTGTTGGAAACCCAACTGTGACCTGGCCTTACTGTACGACGAGTAGCTGGTGTCCTACTCCTAAATAGGGAAGTACGCTCGGCGCTTAACCTTCCGGTTCAGCGCGAGTGAGTGGATTTTAGTTGTAGCCTAATGGCTAGTGCGATGGGGGGCAACAGTACAATTAGAATTGCTTGTTTTACTAGCACAAACTACTCGTACTATATATGAAATAGGAGATCTAATTATAAGTGAAAACTTCACGGAGTGAAGTTAGAAGCCGGCCCAATGCGGCCGTGCGCGTGCTACACCCGCATATATGCGGTGGGAATGATATAGAGGAAAACTTCACAGGGGAAGTGATAGAAATAGAATAGAATGGATAATATACTGAATAGAAATCCACATGCCAGTGTATCCCCTTCCCAACGTGTCCAGATGAGGTGAGCCAGCCCTTGGGGTAGGTATGGGGCCGGGTAGAGAGTGTGGGGTAAAACCCGCTCCTAAAATCGTGGAAATATTATAGTAGGTTCCTCATGATGTATATAACTTCAGTATGAAGTTGCGTCCTGATCTGGGAATAGCTGGGGGAGATATTGCAGTGTGAATGTTGAATATATGTATAAAGTGACTCAATAGTCCCTGGTTCTAACAGAATTGTGGAAAGGTGGTTGTTCCAGATTTTGCAGTCAGGAAAATCCCAGAAAGGGTGCAGACAGTAGTGGGAATTTAAATGGGTTTTACTGGGGGCACAAGCCATAACATATGGTACATTTGTGTCATACATATCATGTGTGTATGCATGACACTGCATGTTAGTTGTGGGTGCTCTTGGCTTGACCTGCCTGCACTCACACCCAAGGACACCTGACCCAGTGACCCATGCAGGTTGGCCCAACCTGTGCCATTCTCTAGTTATATTATACTCTATCTAATAAGAACTACAGAGTAGAATAAGTATTGTATCTTAGTCAATCTATAATAAGAGTATGCATACCTCTGAGTATGTCAGGGCCTCAGAAACTGAAGAACTTCAGGAGTGCTGAAAGGTCAGACGGACAGCAGCCAAGTCCTACAGGCTGGGAGTAGTGGCATTGGCTTCAATGTACTAGTGTGTTGCACCCTATTGCCATGTGTGCCACCGATTTGCAACAGACGGGTACTTGGGAGGATGCAGAAGATGCCGGCCTGAGTAGAGGACTTAACAGAGGAGGAGAAGGTAGAAGGTCCTAAGCCTAGTCGATACCCAGAATGAGGAAATATGTACATGCATGTCCTACTTATATAGGTTTAAGGAGTGACATGTGGAATAAGGAATGTGAGACAACAAGGTATGCAGAGCATGTGGTTATTATCTACAATGAGTAAAATTAGAAAGAAGGAATGCAAATGGGGGTGGAACAATAAAAGATAGAATAATACGAATGTGGCCAAGGATAAGACAATAAGGAGTGACCATATATAAAACAATGGGGCCATGGCTGAGGAATAATACAAGGACAGGAAGTCCCAAGGTGGGGCAGATTTGAGGAATGAGGAGAGGATGTGGTGGAATTAATGGATGGTGATTGAAGTAAGGTGAATGAGAGATGGGGGCAAGGAATGTGGGTAGTGACTATGCCAAGCCGAAACTGACATACCAAGTCCTTGCATGCAGCTTGGACACTTGGGCATGGACATAGTCCGATTGACTTGGTGGGTACTGCCGAATTACCGGATACTCAGTATGTGTACTTGACAGAGTAAGTGAAAACTTTGCTGAGAGGTCACACATTCATGTTACTCTACCATATATATATCAGCTGTTACACATACTGTGTAATATGCTCCAAGATTATCTATGCTTTTATCTCGACATATCCCTGATGACCTCTTTTAAATGCTTTCCTCCTGATACATGCAGAGGGCATGATAAGGATGAGAAAAAGTGCTAATGATAGTAGTAGTAGACTGTAGTTGACAAGTGAACAATGAACAGCTGTGGGAGGGTGAGAGAGGAAGAGGAAACATATTTTCCACTATGGGTGCCAGAGCAATCTTCTTCACAGGGGTGTTATATCATTGGCATGGATAGAATTTAGCACAGATGATCCAGTAACTTAGAATGTAAAGCATATATCTTTCTCTTGGAGAGACCAAAATATCTCTGCACAAGAGGCAAGTTGTTGCCAAGAGAAGAGTATGTGACCTTATTAGGATGAGAAATATTATCCATTACATCTCTTGAAAGAGTCAAACATTACAGATGAAATTACTCCATGGTAGACATGTACATAAATTTGATAACATATAGATTTAGATAACAGTAAAATGGAGAATCTCTGGATCTGAATATGTAAAATTTGGGTAGTGACACCTAATCCCAATATTAAAAACTTATGTTTTAACTGATTGTCAAGGATCTATTTGCTTATACCAGACAGGTATTTGCAGAGTTGGAAGGTTAATTTTAACACATGGGGAGAGCAAACCTGGATTAAGAGAGCATGGTGGCAAGAGAAATAAATGCCTTGGTAGCTCAATGGTAGAGCATGAGATTCTTAATGTATTTTAGAGCTATGTATCATCTCATGTTGCATGTTCAAATCTTGGTTAAGGTAAAAAATTTAATGTACTTTGATTCTAAGTCAGGAATGTATCTAAACTAAGTGAAATACACCCTTGTTTATTGAATTCTTGATGGCACTGATCAAGGACCGTAGAAAGAGCAACGGTTTGGCTTGAGCAGAGGTAATGGTTTGTTGCAAACAGATGAGGCATTACAAAGCATGTGTGACTAATGTGACATGGCAACCAATGTACAGATGCTGGTTAAATTATTCCAACAATTTGGTTGATTAAAAGCCAGGATAAATGGAGGTGGTGTATATACACTAATCAACAAAAGCATTTGCATCTTTGGAAGTTTTGGATTGTGTATCTAATAGGAAATTCAATTTGATTTTTAAAATCATCAAAATATTATAACATATACTCTGGGATAATAGCTATCTTTTAGGAATTAGCAACTCAAATTTTGATATCATTTTAAATGACCTCAGGTAATCCTATGATGGTCACTGCTGTTAAGCACCAAAGGTGCTGATATTGTATGATCTTGACACTAGTGTAATAGCACCTTGAACACAATGAAGTTCAGCTCAGTCCAATGAGCCAAGCAGATGTGGCAGGCTTTAACATACTCTTGCATTGCATGCACTCTCTGTGAGGCTACTGAATTTTGGAAGGGTGTTTGGGAGAGTACTGAGATTGTTGGTGCTAAACACGGGTGATGTCACAACCTTGCCAAAGATATTCAAAGCACATGGATGTGTTCTACTGTTCAGGAAAACCCTGCTGATACACATGGTCATGTTTCAATTCTCAATAAATGCCACTTGCCATTTATTGAACCTCTGCTGCCAACCCTCAGCCCTCTGATCAGAAACCACACTCTCTGACTAGACTATAAGGGAAACTCCAGTGGTGCCTGAAAGATATCACTCAGTGCCTAGCAATGGGGGGATTCCTAAGTCTGATTATTCATCTATGTACAGTAAATCTTGCCTCAAAAGTGTAGTTGGGTCTGGCAGATAGAGTTTCCTGAGGTTTTCCCACGTTATAATATCGGAGAGTCGGTGGGAAAATGAAGGGAATGATTTCCTAGATTTTCCTGTGAGTTCTATAGTATTTATCACTAGGAAATATATTGCTCTGCAGTGAATCTACTGGAGCTGAGTCCTGGGTTTACTCTCCACTTAGGTGCTGTACCGGGAAACCGGCCTGGGCACCAAAGCGTCAGTTTGTAGATTTGTGGTTCCCCCACAAAGTAAATATAATATCTAGTAGTATAATATAATGTATTTGTGTTGGAAACCCAACTGTGACCCGGCATTGCTGTACGACGAGTAGCTGGTGTCTTAGTCCCGAATAGGGAAGTATGCACTCGGCGCTTAACCTTCGGTCAGCACGAGTGATGGATTTATAGTTGTAGCCTAATGGCTAGTACAATGGGGGAAGAACTACAATTGTAATTGCTCATTATACTACTACAAAGTACTCGTATCTTATATAAAATAGAAATCCTATTTATAAGTGAAAACTTCACAGAGTGAAGTTAGAAGCCAGCCTAATGCGGCTATACATGTGGTACACCTGCATATATGCGGTGGAGAATGATATATGTGAAAACTTCACAGGGGGGAAGTTGGAAATAGAAGAGAATATGAAATAGATGGAATATAAATCCACATGCCAGTGTATCCCCTTCCCAACGTGTCCAGACGAGGTGAGCTGGCCCTTGGGGTAGGTATGGGGCTGGGTAGAGAGTGTGGGGTAAGACCTGCTCCTAAAATCATGGAAATATTATAGTAGGTTCCTCATTAAGTATAGAACTTCAGTGTGAAGTTGCGTCCTGATCTGGGAATGGCTGGGGGAGATATTGCAGTGTGAATGTAGACGATATATATATAATGACTCAATGATCCCTGGTTCTAACAAAAAGTAGAGTACCCCTTCTCTCTTGGTCTCATTCCTCTCCTGCCACCACCACACCCTTCATGCTCCAACCACAAATAGCTTGGGTCATAAGAGGGTCATGTCCTCATTGTCTCTGTCCCCCAAGCCATGGTCTGATCTCCTTGACAGCACATCTGCCTTGCCCATACTATGACCTGGCCTGTGGTGGAGTATGAAATCAAATCTGGACAGATACAGTGACCAGGGCCTGTCTCTGATTCAGCTTCTTAGAGATTCAGAAGTATACCAGGTTTTTGTGGTCTGTCCAAATCTCAAAGTGGTACTGGGCTCCCTCAAGGAAGTGCTGCCCCTCCTCTAAGGCTTGGATAATAGCTAACATCTCCTTGTCATGGATCTCATAGTTCCTTTTAACCAGACTCAGACTCTTCAAGGAAAAGGCAATTGGGTGTCATGCATTATCCTTAGGGGACTGTTGTGAGATAGTGGCCCCAGTGGAAAAATTGGAAGCATTGGCCTCTACCTGAGAGTCATCAGGGAAGGCCAGGACAGGTGCCAAGGTATTGGAATCTTTGAGTTTTTGGAGGGCCCTCTTTTTGTCCTCTTCCTATTTCCACACTTCTCCCTTCTTGGTGAGATCGAAAAGAGGGTAGGCATGGAGGGAGAAGTCTTTGATGAAACACTGGTAGAAATTGGGGAATCCCACAAATGACTGTACTTCCTTTCAACTTGTAGGGGTCAGCCACTTGGTCACTCTATGAACTTTCACTGGGTCCATCTCTATTTTCCCTTCTGAGATGATCAGGCCAAGGTACTCAATCTGCAGCTTGTTGAACTCACACTTCTCCTTCTGCAGATAGAGCTTATGCTCTCAAAGACATTCCAATACCTGTCATGTGTCAAATACACATATCAGGGACTTAAAAAAAACCAGATACTAAAGGGTTCCATGGATTTCCAAAGGATTCCACAGGGGGCAGGAGGTTCCATAGATGATGGAGGGTTATAGGTCAAAAAGTCAGATTGTTGCAGGGACAGAAGTATAGAATGTAGGATTATGAGCAACTTGTGCAGTGGTTCAGAGAATTTATTTGAACAATCTAAATATTTATACTCCTCAGTGTGTGTCAACCACTGATTTTATTCATGAAATATACCTAAATAAATATTTATACTACAAAGAAAAATGAGAAAATCAGTCGGTAATTTACATTATATTATACACTAGGCTCACCTCCTCAGTATGTGTCAACCACTGAGGAGGAGGGCATATGCAGGTGGTGTTTATCCTACATATATCCCTGAGCTGGCCCCTAAGCCACTGCTTGGTAAGGAGCCAACCTACCAGTCCCTTCTCAGAGAGCCAGCCATGTGGGTCACGTCGTGTGAGACCAAGCATGTGTCAGTAATATACAATGTAGATACAAAACAACTCACTCAGTTTTGAGCATAAAAATACAGATAAAATATTGAAAAATTTTAAATTGAAAAGTGCACAGTTTGACATCAAAATCGACCAAAAAAGAGAATATATTGCAGATTGACCTCTCAGGGGGTGAGGTGCATATATACACCCTACAAAATGGCCCCTTGCATATCCACACACACTGTCATGTGATCACACATGACATTGAGCCATATCAGGCTAGATCATTCAGAGCATATACCTGGCTATCTGGACATGCTGGGAATAATAACTGATACATACCAGAAGGCACTCATGCTGGTACTAAACACTGATAGCATCAGGAGCAATCATACGTGACTGTTGCTACTTGTGCATCCCCTGTAGCCACCTCCCTGGGTCAGTGCTTAGCTAAACTTAAAAGCTTTGCATCACCCGACAGGTTGCATATACTCAAAGATAATAAAAACAAAAACAAATTAAATAAGAATAAAACAAATACAGCATCCACACAACCTTCCTCCACCATCACCTAGGATATTTGGTTAGATGGTGGATAGTACATCATTTGGATGCATCAAGAGAATGTGTTACCCACAGTGACCTAATGGAGGCATTGGAGTCACTCCCAGTCAGTCTACATGAGAGATACAAAAATAAATCTTGAAAAAATTTCCCTGGAACACAGCCAGTGAGCTCTTAGGATATTTGAATGGCTTGCATTTTAATCGAGAGCAATATCTCTCTGGGAGGCCAGTGAAGCACTGGCTACAGATTCAGACTCAAAAGACAATCAAATTTAAAAGATAAGATCATGACCTCTGGATCTGGAAAAACTTTAGCCATGTATTTGAGTCTAGTTATCATTACCTTCCCAGTTGCCAAGAGACCTTACAAAGCCAATGTCAATATGAGGAAGAAAACATTGACCCATGTTGGAAATCATTCCCTAGTGCAGAAGACCTCATGCTGGCCCACTTCTCCCTTTGAGAATATCTCACCTCAGACTACCTCAGCCAACAAAACAACAAAATGTACTTTTATTACCTGAACACAAGAATTGCTAATACATTCATTGCTAGCACATGTTTCACAATTTTACCAACCTGGATGCATACATTAACTCCAGGTTTTAAGCATATTTCCAAAGTTGTCAAAACATTAGGACAGTGTTTTGAGCCACTGTATCCTCTGCACACACCATGTTCACTTCAAAGATTTGAAGCAGGTAAGGTTAGATTCCTTGATAATTCACCCAAATCCATCATGACTCAAAACTTCTGAGTCAGAAGTATATAAAAGAACATTCTTTTGGATCCAACAACCACTGCTGTGACATAGGTTGCTGAATTGCTGACATTATAAGAACACAAGGATGCAAACAAACAAGAGGACACTGTTATAGTTGTAAATCTTCAATAACCCTCTTACAACCCAATCCTTAGCTGCACTATGTTATGGTACTGATATATAGTCTTGAGATCAACTATGACAGTGCAACCTGAGGGATATACAATACATGTAAAGTCAGACTGTATGATATATCATGGAGACTCCAAATGTACTCAGATAATTCAACCCCCTTTTGGGTCTAACAACCACTGTTGGGTGACATTTACATCTTGGTCGATTGGTGGCATTACCAGACAACAAGGATACAATCAAACAAGAAGGGGTTGTGATGGTTTTAAAATCTTCAATAACCCAATCTGTGGTTGTACTAATGCTATGCTACTAATGTACTGGCTTGAGATGAACAATGACTACGTGGCCTGAATAATATCCGAAGCACACTTTAGATGGAGAGAAGGCAAATGTTTCAATAGGTCTAAATTCAGGGGGGATCCAGCAAGATATCAGTGGCGGGTCGGTGAGAATCCAGTCCTGTGCCCGCGAGATGGATATCTGGGGCTGCCCGGGGGGAAACAGATGAAAGCAGCAAGGAATGACATGTGTTACTCTGCTTCCATCCGGGAATTGGAAGGATTCATGTTCCAGTCCTCGTACTGAATCACAAGTGGCAATGTCCCATATACGGACTGAGCTGTCGAACGAGCCGGACAGCACTTGTCTGCCATCGGATGAGAACCCAACGGACATTATCCCGTCTGAATGTCCTTCAAATGTACGCTCCGTCGCTCCGGTGGTCGTATTCCATATCCGGACTGACTGGTCACTCGAGCCAGACACGAGGCGTGATCCATCGTGAGAGAAGGCAACAGAGGTCACCCCATCTGAATGGCCCGTGAGTAGATGCTCCACTTTCCCTTGAGAGGCATTCCATATCCAGACAGTGCCATCACAACAACCCGACACTACACGTCTCCCATCAGGAGAGAATGAAACTGACCACACCGAATCTGAATGTCCCTCCAGTTGGCGCTTAATCTTTCCAGTATCTGTCTCCCAGAGAATGACTGACTCGTCGTATGATCCAGACACGATGTGTTTCCCATCAGGGGAGAAAGCAACGGAGGAAACTGGGTACGAATGACCCCTGAGAACGTGTTCTATTGCCCCAGTGGTGGCGTTCCAGACTCGGACGGTCATGTCGTCCGACCCAGACACGACTCGTGTGCCATCAGGCGAGAATGCAATCCAAGACACCATTTTTGAATGTCCCTCGAGCGCTTGGTCATTCTTTTCCTTCATTGACATCGTCGTTCGCGAAGCAGAAAATACGCTTGCACTGTCACGTGAAAAGGACCGTCGATCTACCGTCTCAGGGTGGCTCGTCACATCCCAAATCCGCACTGACCTGTCAAACCCCGCAGATGCCACGTGTGTGCCGTCAGGAGAGAATGCGACACACCGCACTTGGGACGTATGTCCCTTGAGCACACGCTCTGTCTCTCCCGAAGCGACATGCCAAATTCGGACAGAGCGATCAAATGACCCAGACACGACACGTGTACCGTCGGGAGAGAATGCAACAGAGTGCACCCGACTTGAATGTGCCTGTAGTATGCGCTCTAATTTCCAGTTATCCGTATTCCAAATACGGACTGAATTGTCACCCGAACCAGACACTAAACGCGTCCCATCCCGTGACAAGGCAACCGAGGTCACTTCCTTTGAATGTCCCTTGAGTATATGTTCAACTGACTCTGTAGTGACATCCCAAAAACAAACGGTATTGTCTTCCAACCCGGACACAACATGTTTCCCATCATGGGAGAACGCAATGCAATTCACCGGGGAATCAAACTTTTGTATGCACATTGTCTTCCCTGTGGTTGCATCCCAAACCCGAGAAGTGGTGTCGCGGGAGCCAGAGACAATACTTGTTCCATCAGGGGAGAAGGCAACCATGTTGACCCAGTCTGAATGTCCATGGAGTATATGCTCCACCTCCCCCGTGCTCGCATGCAAAATTTGAATGGAGCCGCCATACGAGCCAGACACTATTTGTTTCCCATTGGGCGAGAAGGCAACGGACCGCATTTCAACTGAATTCCCCACCAGGATGCGCTCAATCTCCCCCGTAGTACTATTCCAGATACGAACTGAAGAGTCCGCACCCCCGGACACAATATGCGTCCCCTCAGGCGAGAATGCAACGGAGAATACAGCGTAAGGGTGTGTCATGAGATGCTCAAATGACCCCCATGACTCTGCAATACCCGTCACTACTCTAGGCAAATTATCAAACAATGTTCGATAGTGATGTCTGATCGATGCTCGTGTAGGGATCCATGCAAGGGCTGAGCCATACGTGTTGAGGCAGTGATGTTCTATCAGCTCAAACGCCATCTGTAGGTAGCGACGAGCATCCTCGAATAGCATCGCGTGATGAGTATCGGTCATAGAATATTTCTGGGGAAATGTTCAGCTAAAGTCTTTACCATGTTGATTACTAACCAAGTTGGTTTCTTTTGCCATGCTGAGAGACCTCAGCCCAGATCCAAGCTCCCCCAATGCACTCAAGCACTCAATCCAGTGCAATAAATGTGTACTGGCGAATGTCCCAAGTTCTCTGAGCAAGGGTACAGTGTCTGCAGGAGAAAGTACAAGAGCCTGTGCAAGATGAGAGGCCCAGTACAAGCATGAGTATCGGAGAGTTTCAGAAATGATGCCAGGATTGGAGATTTCATGAGCCAGTGTGATTGTGGCAGGATCAGGTAAATTGCAGATATTATACCACAGAGACTGATTCAACCTCTGGAGACACTTGACTGTGAGTTTGTGGTGGGTATCGGATGCATCAACGCTGTGCCTACAACGTGCGGGATTGACAATGAACTCTCCAAACGAGGCGT
>QLPI01012759.1:18190-30985 GCA_003314275.1 Chroogomphus rutilus | reverse complement strand
CCTTCTAGGTATCTCTCTTGCCAACGTTCTTGTTCTTGTCAAAATGGTATGGTTTAATATTTTAAAAGCCTATATTACCTAACAGGAGCGTTCATATATGAAGCCCCCACCCCAACCATCTCTCATTTTGTATGTTTAAACCCTTCTATGACAGTTGCTCCTTATTAAGGATACAACTCACCGATAGGGCGCAGCGAACCATGCATTCGATCTTTACTTCACGTATGCTCCTCAACCTTCGTGAGGCTGTCAACCGAGATCATGTCGAAATGGTGACAAGTAACAGTTCAAGTGATATCAGCAGCGGGAGAAAAAGCAATGCACTTTCGAGTGTCATCATCGGTGTGGATGCATGGTTCCGGACTACCGAATCAGCAACGCATCCCACCGGAGATTCTGAATGGGCTACCGTTTGAAATGATAACCATATAAATTATTGTCTACACAACCACACCTGAGTTAAAGATCCAATGAGATCACAATGGCCAGAACAATGCACAGTCTGTTAGTTTACATGATGTTGTAGACACTTTGATTGTATAAGCACCTTCATATAACTACAAGGCTTGTCTTAGCAACTACATACTCCATCCTCCATCTGTGTCTGTCTGTGTCTATATCTGATTTTCTCCTGCTTTTTCTTATTGTCACTCCTTTACTCTACTGTGCTCAACACAGTCTGCCAAGCTACAAATCCAGTGAATTGTGACTGATGTTGAAAAACTTAGTGGTGCTAATCACTTGAGTGCCATGCTGGCTACACTGGAGAAGTGTGTCTGTCCTCACAATCAGATTAGTATGTTTTCCTTTTATAGCATGACACATTCTCTATGTGGTATCAGTTTATTATATAACCTGAGCCTACCCACTGTACTTTAAAAGTTTACACAAACCCTTTCTAGATATTCAAGGTTATAGAACTTATTGCAAGGATTATTCATGGTAACTAACTCTGATATCACACCACTGTCTCATGCACCAATACTTTTCATTTTGTACCTTCCATCTTATTCACTAAATATTAATGGTCACATCTATATTGTTTTCTCACCATTAAGAAGAAGTCAAGAAGTCTATATGAGTAGTATATAATTGTAGAAAACACAGTTGAGTCAAATATATTCATTCTATTTCATCTATTTCTTTTCACTATCTTCTTTGACTGTAGACTATGCCTACAATGGTTATAACACATATTATACCAATTAATGGATCCAACTCTGTCAAGTCTATGATACCATGCTCCGGTTCACTCGGCATTACCGACCGACCGACCCTTACTCATATCATCTGTTGGAAATAACAATCCGACATGTTGGTGAAGTCTAAGAGCTGAGATAATTTCTTTGTTCTTATTAATTCTGAGTTTTATTGAACAACAAGATTATATTCTTTTTGTTTTATTGTATAACCTTTAGTAGCAGTCAAAAGACTGATGCATAGTTATAAACTGCTCTCTGAGTAGATAGTTCCTCAGTTGAAGTATCTGTACCTTCAACTGAGGTAAGTCACATCATTCTCCTGAAATTATATCTAGAGTACTTATATATTTTGTAGTACTCTTACTGTTTAGGTATTTACAATATAGTTGAAGTATCTGCACCTTCGACTGAGTACTCTTATT
The DNA here is from genome assembly GCA_003314275.1 of Chroogomphus rutilus. Classification (NCBI taxonomy): domain Eukaryota; kingdom Fungi; phylum Basidiomycota; class Agaricomycetes; order Boletales; family Gomphidiaceae; genus Chroogomphus; species Chroogomphus rutilus. Next base: position 29,361 of record QLPI01012759.1, on the reverse strand, counting down.
GTTTAGCAAACTTGTACCAAATCGATCTCTTTAATCTTTTCAGATTATGGGCCCTGCCGATACTCCCCTCACAGCCATGACCTCTGGATCAAAGGACGATTTCATATATTGTGTTTCTAGACTCGCTGCTGATAGATCAATCTGGGTAGTCTTTAAGACTCGCTTGGAGCTTGCTGCTTTAGATCATGATGTCACTGGACATTTTGATAGAAAAGCCACATTACCCATACAACCCAAATATTCCAATCCAGACATGTCCAACTGGACAACAGCAGACTGGAAGGCCAAGTCTGAGTATGACATTGGAGTAATCCTCCACCAGCAAGGCAAAGGAATTGCACATGCTGCAATTGCCAGTGTAGTTGGGGACTTGCTACTCCTAAAAATCAGGAGCCTCTCGACGGCCCAAGAAATGTGGGCTGCAGTTTGCAAAGAGTACGAAGGAAAGACCCAAATGGTCCAGATAGACCTGCATCAAAGAATGATGGATAAGAGATGCACAGAAGGTGGAGATGTAAGAACTCACTGTCAGGCGCCGGATTCTGACGGACTTCGGTACTGCCGAAGGGTATTGTCGAAAGGTCGGGCGGACTATGGCCAAGTCCTGCAGGCCAAAAGTAGTAGCGTTGGCTTCAACGTACTCGTGCGTTGCGCCCTACTTGCCGTGCGTGCCACTGTATTTGCAACAGACAGATACTCAGGGGGATGCTGAAGATGCCGGCCTGAGTCGAGGACTTAACAGAAGAGAAGAAGGTAGAAGGGCCTAAGCCTAGTTGATACCCAGAATGAGGAAGTAAGTACATGCATGTCCTACTTATATAGGTTAAGAAGCGACATGTGGAATAAGGAATGTGGGACAACAAGGTATGCAGAGCAATGTGGTTGTTACGAACAAAATTAGAACAAGGAATGCAAAACGGGGATAGAACAATAAAAGACAGTATAATAGGATCGTGACTCGAAATGGGACAATAAGGAGTGGCCGGATATAAAACAATGGGTTCGCATCCGAGGATAATACAAGGACGGGGAGTCCCGAGGTGAAACGGGCCGAGGAGTGCGGATGGCGAATGTGCCGAGCCGGGACCGGCGCACCAAGTGTTATGCAGGCAACGCGGGCACTTGGTCGTGGATATAGAGTAATTGCTCGGTCGGCACTGCCGGCGGATGGGTCTCGGTACGTGGACTTGACACTCACCTTGACACTCTTTGCTTGATGTATGAAGAATTAGCTGCTATGGGTGCTACCCCCAGCAAGGACGACTATGCCACCATCATCTTATCATCATTACCTGCATCCTACTCCCAATACTTATCCCCCATCGCAGCCTCTGCAGACCTGCTCTAGAAACTCCTGACCCCTGATGACATCATCTCACACATGGTACAAGAATACGATCGCTATAAAGTACAATCGGGAAGACCTGATAAGTCTGCAAAGGATGTTGCTTTTGCCATCTATGATCAGTCGAATTGAGGACCCAAGCGGAATCCCAGTAACAAGAAGGATGTTGAATGTTATAATTGCCACAAAAAGGGGCATTTTGCCACTAATTGCTATGCATCTGGGGGTACAAAAGAAGGCCAAGGTCTACGTTTCAAAGGCTGTTTCAAAAGGAGCACTAAGAAAGCAGGAGATTCTGCCCATGCTGCTGATTCCCAAGACAAAGAGGAAGCCTGGGAAGCAATCATCAATGATATTTTTGTTACTTAAGGCAATGATGACCCGCCTCCCATTGTACCCTTGTCAGAAAGCACCACATTAACCTCCGCACTCATTAACACATCGGAAGTTGAAGAAGAGATGCCAGACCTTGTAGAAGTGTCGGACAGTGATGATGACGCCAATGACATCGACGACTTTGACATCAGATCCAATTCATCATCTGATGAAGAAGACAATAGTAATGAGGGAGCTATGACAAACAGTGTCACAGATGTTGCAGAACTCACCGAGCCCTCTGACAGGGAGGATGAACCCATGCACGAGCACGATCTTGTTTATCCATGTAATAGTGATGATGATAGAGGTGTTTATGTGGCGATAGCAGAACTGGCTGGAACCATTGACACCATCACTTACATATACAACTCCAGTGCAACTCGGCATATGACACCCTACAAGCATCTCCTAGAGAACTACCACCCCATTACACCCAGAATTGTCAATGCTGCTAACAAACATGAGTTCCAAGCAATTGGGTGTGGCAAAATGACGATTGTCATCCCAAATGGTGCCCGGTCAACAACTGTAACACTCAGAAATATGCTTCATGCACCTGACATTGCCATAACCCTCATATCTATTGGGGAGATTGATAATGCCGGATACTCCACTACCTTCAGAGATGGAGTCTGTACCATTCATTGCAAAGATGGAAAACTTGTAGGGCAAATCCCTAAGAAGAACAAGCTATACAGAGTCGACCAATCAATTAAAGTCACTGAATCAGCATATGTGGCTGAAGAAGAAGTTACCATAATGGAGCTCTACTGGCAACTTGGGCAGGTTGCTCCCAATACAGCTAGCCAACTTGTTAACGATAGTTTAGTCACTGGAATCATGCTAGCTCATGGGTCTAAAATAATACCATGTGATGACTGCATTCATGGTAAAATGACACGAAAACCATACCCCAAGGAGTGAAAGTCAGCAACACCAGCTGCATATGGAGATGAAATACACACCGATGTATGGGGACCCACTCCAGTCAAAACAATAGGAGGAAGGGAGTACTACATAACCTTCACTGATGATTTCACTCGGATGACATCCCTTTACCTCTTAACCCACAAGTCTGAGACCCTTGATGCATATAAGAAATTCAAAGTACATGTCAAAACTCAACATAACATGAAGATTAAGTGTTTGCACTCTGACCGTGGAGGGGAGTATACCAGCCATGCATTCACTGCACACCTAGAGCTCAAGGGGACAATTCGACACCTAACCATGCATAACTCACCTGAACAAAATGGTGTAGCCAAACGATTAAACCACATGCTGCTGGAACATGTCCGTGCCATGCTCCAAAGCAGCGGTCTTCTGAAATACCTGTGGGGAGAAGTGGTCAAGCATGCTGTGTGGCTCAAAAACCATATGATAACATGTCCTTTGGGTGACAATACAACTCCTTTCAAAATGCTGACAGGAAAGAAACCTGACTTGTCAGGCCTCAAAGAATGGGGCTGCAAAGTTTTTATCCATGACACAAATGGCTCGAAGCTAGATAGCTGTGCAAAAGAAGGGAGATGGTTGGGATTTGATGAGGAAAGCAAAGGGCATCAAATCTACTGGGCTGATAAAAGGTCAGTCAGCATTGAGCAAAATGTCAAGTTCAACAATGACTTCATTACTATGCCCTAGGTCATTTCCCTTGAGGGAGAGCAGGACCAAATCAAGAGAAATGATTCAAATTCCGTTCTTACCCCATCTACTCCTACAACCTCTCCTACCAATCAACCAGAACCAACGCACCCAATCACAACTCCAGACCCACCAAGCTCTGACACTTACAGTAAATGAATCCGACAACCATCAGCCTACATTAGACGAATCCAAACAGGCGAAGGGAACATCAGTCACTACAATTGTGATCAAGGAAAATTACCAGCAGGCACACACACTACTGCAAATCCTCTCCAAATGGCACTTTCTGAATGTGACCCTAGCAAAACCAAAGCTGCTCTCTCAGCCATCCTCACTGGAGATGAACCCCTGACCATAGAGGCAGTAATGGCAAGTCCTGATTGGCCAAAGTGGAAAGAGGCCATTGAGGACCAGCTGATGCAACTAGAAACCATGAAGACATGGGTGTTAGTGAAATGACCCAAGGGAAGGAATGTAGTAGGAAGTAAGTGTGTTTTCAGGCAAAAATGTGATGCCACAGGCAAAATCATAAAGTACAAGGCACAACTTGTTGCCCAAGGTTTTACCCAAAACCCTAGAATTGACTTCAATGAGACTTTTGCCCCCATCACAAAACTGACTTCCAACTGCATTATGTTAGCACTTGCTGCTCAAAACAATTGGGAAATACACTAAATGGACGTAAAAAACACGTATCTCAATGGAGAACTTGAAGAGGAGATTTACATAGCTCAACCACCACGGTACTCTGCACAGGGAGATGAAGACAAGGTCTGTCTATTATGCAAATCCATTTATGGGCTGAAACAGTCAGGGCAACAATGGTATCACTGCTTGCAGGAAGCATTCAAATGGATTGGTTTCACATGCTATGAAACAGAACATAGCGTTTTCACATGATGTTGCAACAACAACATTACCATTGTAGTTGTGGTGGTCGATGACCTAACAATCACTGCCAGTTCCAAGAAAATGCTGCTTGAGACAAAAAATGCACTCAACACCAAATTTGAAATGTCAGATATGGGAGAGATCCATTGGCTACTTGGGGTAGAAATCAAACAGGAACAGGAAAAACACATAATATCCCTATCTCAAAAATCATACATTGACACAATTTTATCCCGTTTTAACCTAGAGAACACTGCCCCAGTATCTACCCCAATCGAGCCCAGTCTCTACTTGTCTAAAGACCAATCCCCATCAATGCCGAATGAAGTGCAGAGCATGAGGGCCATACCATATAGGGAAGCAATAGGATCATTGATGTATGTGGCAGTAGGAACGCACCTCGATATTGCCTTTGCCATAACCCTTCTGTCCCAGTTCATGCAAAATCCCAGAAAGACACACTGGGAAGCAGTGAAGTGGATATTCAGATACTTGAAAGGGATGAGGGATCTCAAGCTAACTTACAGTAGCAATCCAAATGGGCTTCAGGCATACACTGATGCCAATCATGCATCCCAAGAACATCGACATTTGATCTCCGGTTACATCTTCCTTATCAATGGAGGGGCCATCTCCTGGAGTTCCAAAAAACAACCAGTCATTGCTTTGTCCACAATGGAAGCCGAATATATTGCGGCTACTCATGCAGCTAAAGTGTTATATCCGTGATATAACTCTGACATCCCGGACATCCAATATAGGGCGCTACGAAAGAACCCTACTCTGAACCAAGTCCGAACCTACATTGCCACCTCCGAGTCTGACTAGCATCGCCGACCTCGGACCTCGGACATCTTCCCTTTTCGTCGAACAATAGTCTTATTGTAACACCAGATGTATATTTCTCTTGTACTCCATTTTCGTTCATCTTATTGTTCTCTTGACTATTCCTAATTAGTTACAATAAGGATCGCATGTATAAATACCTCCAGACTTCTGTACTATACCTTAGTTTGAATATCGACTTAGTATTCCCACTCACTCTCTGAACTCCAAAACTTATCTTCTCAGAACCTCCGAAATAAAGGACTGATGATCGAGGAGGGCGCAACATTAAAGTTGAAGCCAAGTCCTTACGACTCCAAACACACGACTCGGACCGACTTACGTCAGCTCGGACCTGATGCAAACTTGGACTTTAACAGTATATTCAAACTCACACTCCTGATTATATATGAGATGCAGCGAATGAATCAGAGCCATTCAAACACTTAGAGTAGCTTCAGTATGCCACGCATCCCTGACCCAAAACTTACCTGCCGCAGAACCTGATGTCCATACGCCACCGAGCCCTTCACCAGCCCCAAATCCACCATCCGAACACTCATCAAACCCCCTTCTAGAACTCCGAATGCCACCCTCGGACGACGCTAATGGTGAAGCCAACTTGGCAGAAGCCATCACCATGTTAGCCAAACATCTGTCCGGCTCAAAGAAATCATCAGCTCGGACCAAGATTCGAGACCCCGACCCCTTCGATGGCTCCGATGCCAAAAAATTACAACCGTTCCTGGTGTAGTGCACCCTGAATTTTCGAGACCATCCTGACGCCTTTGACTCCGACAGTGCCAAAGTAACCTATATACTATTGTACCTAACTGGCACTGCCTTAGACTACTTTGAACCTGGTCTCTCCTCCAAAGAAGACCCTTACTGGCTCTACGATTATCAGGAATTCGTCTCCAAACTCAAAGCCAACTTTGGCCCCCACGATCTAGAAGGAGAGGCCGAAGCTGACCTTGAAGCCCTCCAAATGCGCAACAACCAACGCATCACAAAGTACGTGGTGGAATTAAACAGGCTCGCCGTTCGCATTCAGTGGGGAGACTCCGCACTCCACCGCCAATACTACAACGGCTTACCCAACAGGATCAAAGACAAAATCACCCGCATAGGAAAACCCGACTCCCTACTGCAACTACAACAACTGTCTCAGTCAATCGACTCCCGTTACTGGGAAAGACGCTCCGAAATGTCTCAGGAAGCCTCCACATCCAAAGCCCCTGAACGTCCGAATGACAGAAACAGGGCACCAACCGCTCTGATCGCAAGTAGGAGCACCAGACCTCCAAACCCCAGCCAGACCCCAAATAAGACAACCTCAGACATGACCACAAAACTTGGCAAAGACGGCAAACTCATGCCTCAAGAATGACAATGCCGTTTCGAGCACAACCTCTGCCTGTTCTGTGGAAGAACCGGTCATGTAGCAAAGGAATGTCCCAAGTCAACCTCCGCCGCCGCCAAAGGACATGCAACCACTATCGTAGAAAGTATGACCGAGGCAACGATCTCCAAAGTAGAAGATACCTTGGAGTCAAAAAATCTCTAAGCAGCCCTTCGACTCCAGCATCAGTTAGGGGCTGTGCTGAACCCAATGATGCACCAATGGAGATGAGACTCAATACATCCACTCTTTCTAGTCCGAACTCCCTGACCATCCATCTCCACTTTGAAACCACCTATATTGACACACTAATAGACTCAGGATCAACTCATTGCTTCCTGGACTCTGACTACGCTACAAAGCATCAACTCTGAACCTACGACATCACTCCAATTCCGCTACGACTCTTCGATGGCTCCTCCAACTCTGTAATTCGAAAAGCCATCGACCTCCATGTTCGCTTCCCAACAGGGGAGCAGCACACCATTACATTCTATGTAACTCCATTGGATTCTAGTTGCTTGGCAGTCCTCGGACACAACTGGCTCACCCGCTACAATCCGTTGATTGATTGGGTATTGGGCAGTATTGTTGGGGTATGATTTTATTCCCCTGCACTTTTTATTCCCCTGCACTTGTGTTTTGTTCTTGTACTTGTGTTTCTCTTTTGTGCATTTCACTTTTGCATTTGCATTCTCTGGCGCTTAAAATAAGCGCCCATAACGACACACCATTGCACACCTTTGGGTCTTGTCTTTAGCATCCATATTGACAAGCCCCAAAGGCCATTGTTGCTCTCTGTGTGTGACAGTTAAGAGTCTCTAGACCTTCCCTGCCAACAAGTATATCGTTCGGCTCTCTGACCACAGCTATTCTCCAGGTACCATCCGAGCCAGCAGCTATGACTCCATTCTCATCCGGGCTCCATCCCCTCCGAAACCCCAGCTCGTGGTGCCAAAGGTTGCTTTAGTAATATCAGGCCTCGGTACTGCCGATGGTGCTGTCAGAACCGGCCAAGTCCTGCAGGCCAGTCAGGGTGGCTTGGCTTCAACGTACTCGTGCGTTGCGCCCTGCCTCCTGTGCATGCCACTAACTTGTAACGAGAACAGATACTCAGGCGGATGCCGAGGGTATCGGCCTGAGTAAGGACTTCTGAACAGAAGGAGGAGAGTAGGGAGGTGTAAACCTAGTTGATACTCAGACTGAGGAACTATGTACATGTATCCACTACTTATATAGGCTGAGAGGCGGAATGTGGAATAAGGGTGGCATAAGACATGGAAAAAAGAATAAGGTATGAAGACCATGTGGAGGTATAGTCCACAGCAATTAGAATAGAATAATGAGAGAGTAAGACAATGAAATATAAGCGGTGAAATTGTGGGAAAGAAATAGAACAATAAGGAATGGCTGAGAATAAAACAATAGGGCCGCGAGTGAGTGGCAGGGAATAGTGAACGTCCTGTGGGTAAATGAGTGAGGAGGAAAGAAAAAGAGTGTAGGGATGATAAAGAATAGGGGTTGGGGAAAAGGATAATGAACCAGGTGATAAACCGGGTGTACCAAACCGAAACCATGCGCCATGGAATGATATGAGTAAGGGTCGGTCGGTCAGTACTGCTGAATATGTCAAAGCACGATGTGTGGTCGTGACAAGTAAACACAGCAGCTTTTGCCCGAATATCAAGAATGGAAGGTACACAAACCTTCCAGCTCTTCCTCTCCGACCGCCAAGACTCCGAAGAAGGTCCGATAGACCTGAGTAACATCCCGAGTGAGTACCACGAGTTCAAAGATGTTTTCAGCAAAACTTGGGCTAACACCTTAGCCCCTCACTGACCATATGACCTCAAGATCGAACTGGAGGAAGGCACATCACCCCCATTCAGTCCGATCTACTCTCTCTCCAAAAGTGAACTGAAGTCCCTCCCAGAGTTTTTAGATGAGAACATATCCACAGGGTTTATACGACCCTCATGCTCCCCTGGGGGCGCTCCAGTCCTCTTTGCCCAAAAGAAAGATGGATCACTATGCTTATGCGTCAACTTTTGTGGACTAAACAAGATAATGAAGAAGGATCGCTACCCACTTCCCCAGATCTCTGATCTCCTGGATAGTCCCTGAAAAGCCCGAATATTCACCAAGATAGATCTCCGACATGCATACCACCTGGTACGCATCCGAGAAGGCGACGAATGGAAAACTGCCTTCCGCACACGCTATGGATCTTTCGAATGGAGTGTGATGCCCTTCGGACTCACCAACTCCCCGGCCACCTTCCAGCGATTCATGAACGACGTCTTCTCCGACCTTCTAGACCTCTCCGTACTAGTATACCTAGACGACATCTTGATATACTCCGACAGTCTAGAAGAACATAGACACCACATCAAAGAAGTCCTCTGATGCCTCCGAGCGAACCACCTATATGCCCAAGCAGATAAATGCTTCTTCCACACCGACACTGTGGAGTACCTCAGATACATGCTCTCTCCGAAGGGCCTGACCATGGCCGACGACAAGGTCAAAGTCATCCAGGAATGGCCCAAGCCCCGAAAAATCAAAGACATTCAGTCTTTCCTTGGATTCGCAAACTTCTACCGATGCTTCATCTTCAACTACTCCGACATCACAGTGCCGCTAACTCGTCTGACACGAAAAGATACTCCATGGAACTTTACTGAGAATTGCAGAACATCTTTCGAGCTGCTCAAGAAGGCATTTACTATGGCGCCAATCCTACAACAATGGATCCCTGGATCTCAACTCATTGTCGAGTCCGACGCCTCGGACTACGCCCTCGCAGCAATTCTGTCCACCATATCACCAACAGACAATGACATCCACCCAATAGCCTTCCACTCCCGAACCTTCACCCCTCCGGAATTGAACTACGACGTACATGACAAAGAACTACTGGCCATCTTTGAAGCCTTCAAGACCTGGAGACACTACCTAGAAGGCTCAGCAGATCTGATCAACATTGTCACCGACCACAAGAATTTAGAATACTTTTCAACAACCAAGTTACTCACCCGTCGGCAGGTCCGATGGTCCGAACATCTCTCCCAGTTCAACATGGTAATCCGCTTCTGACCTGGTCACCTCGGTGCTAAACCCGATGCACTAACTAGACGATGGGACATCTACCCTAAAGAGGGAGGAAGCGACTATGCCAAGATCAATCCACACAACCTCCGACCAGTCTTTACAATGGAACAACTTGTATCATCACTCCGAGCCACCCCCCTGTACACTCTGGTAATGCAAGCCGTAATGATCATGGACATAGAACAACTCCATAAAGACATCCAAACCTCACTCCGAGAAGACCCCACAACCTCGTCCCAAATGGACAACCTCACCAATCGATGGACCATCTCCAAAGACGGACTCCTCCTCCTCGATAAAAGAATCTATGTCCCTGATCATGGAAACCTCCGACTCCGAGTATTACAAGACAAACACGACCATCCAATCTCAGGACACTTCGGTCAGAATTGGACATTGGAACTCATATGAAGAGACTACATTTGGCCTGAACTCTAAGATTCCGTTAAGTCCTACATCAAATCTTGCACCACTTGTATGAGGTCTAAGCCACAGAGACATTGCCCCTACGGGCTACTCAAGCAATTACCGATCCCTGAACAACCTTGGAACTCCATCTCTATGGACTTCATAGAGAAACTACCCACTTCGGACAGCTATGACACTATCCTCGTCATCATAGACCGCCTAACAAAGCAGTCCCTCTTCATCCCCACTGCCAACACAATCACTGCCCCAACCCTAGCCAGACTCTTTGTCCTATATGTATTCTCAAAGCATGGGGTACCATCACACATCACCTCAGACCGAGGATCAGAGTTTGTCTCCTCGTTCTTCCTATCCCTTGGAAAAGCCCTAGATATGAAGCTTCACTTCACGTCAGGATACCACCCTGAGGGGAATGGACAAACTGAACGCATGAATCAAACCCTCGAACAGTACCTCTGAGTGTATTGCAACTACCAGCAAAACAATTGGTCTGAACTATTACCCATCGCTGAATTCATATACAACAATGCCCCTAATGCAACGATGGGAATCTCTCCCTTCTATGCCAACAAGGGCTATCATCTGAACATCACTTTCCACCCTGAGCGCAACCTTGCTTCCTCTCGGGCACATGACTTCATAGTCGACTTGGACGACCTGCACCAACAACTCCGAAGCTCAGACCTGATACTCAGCCTCCGTAGATCATTGCCAAGCGGTTCCCCCAAACTTCAAAGTTGGAGACAAAGTCTTCGTTAAGTCCGAGAACATCCGAACTATGAGACCTTTTAAAAAACTAGCAGAGAAATTTCTAGGTCCCTTTGAAATCATCGCGCAAGTAGGAACCGTCTCCTTCACCCTGCAACTCCCCAAAAGCATGAGAGCCATCCACCCAGTCTTCCACGTCTCTATGCTTGAACCCTCAACTCCAAACACCTTCTCCGAATGCATACTCCCACCCCAACCCCCAGTTGTCATCGATGGGGAATCTGAACATGAGATCTCCGAGATTCTCAACTCGAAGATCGACAGAAGAAGACGCAGGTGTTCCCTCCAGTACCTGATGGACCGGATATGAAGGTACCAAAGACGAAACATCCTGGCTGCCAGGCAATGAGCTTGGCCACACCTCTGAGGTAGTCT